>JAEAOA010000969.1:12500-134640 GCA_016746295.1 Potamilus streckersoni | reverse complement strand
AGTTTTCATATATTTATTGGATAGAATTTTCCCAGAAAATTATATTAAAAGCATTTTTTACTCCTGTAATAAAAATTTGTATTATTTTAATAACAGTTTTTTTTTGTATTTAAGTCAAAACACAGTTCTCGTGCTTCTAAGTCAAAATACAGCTCTCTTGTATTCAAAGTCAGCAGAATTAGACTCGTAGCAAGGTGCGATGAGTATGCCAAGATCCTTTCTGCTGAGACATCATAAAAAAACCACGTGTTTTATTAATACATAAGCTGCTACAACAGATTTTCTTTCTAATGACCTGAACCGACACATGAGAATGATAAGAAGGATAGAGCCTCTTTCTGATTCGAGACAAATTAACTTAAGAAATAGCTAGACGAATGTTGACATTTGTCCTTGACGATAAGTTCAAAATTGCGTATAAATCCAGGACAAGCTTTGCGCAAATCATTCATTCATCGAAAATCAAGAGGGTTTGTCATTACTGGTTATTATTTGTCTGTGTTCGTAGACTTTCTTTAGGGTTTAGGGTCTTTAAATGTTGAATATTTGAATGGTACAATATCAGTCTCGGCTCGACATGTTGCAACACTTTTGTGTATTCTTTTTCTATTTTTCTATTATATATTATAATGTATTATAAAGTTTAATTTTTAAAGAATTTGTATTAATTTACATTTATATTATTGACTATTATAAAAGAAAAATTCGCAACCAACTTCATTTTTAATAAAAATTAATTTGAACATAAAATATTTTTTAAAATAATAAAGAAAAATGTTTTGGTAACCTACTCCAAATAAGTATTCTATTTTAAATTTAGTAAAATACATTTCTTCAAATTGATCATGAAATATATATATATATATAATATATATATATATAATATATATATATTATATTATATATATATAAATATATATATATATATATATATATATATATATATATATATAATATATATAGGTTTTAAAACCAAAAAGAGATTCTAGGCCAGAACCCTACTCCTCCAACAAAAATATATTCTGACATTTTTTATCACCTCAGAGACACCCCTCCCTGAAAATCTTCAACCTCCAAAGTTTTATATCAGAAAATGATGAAATGTTTAACAATGAAATGTATATAATGTATCATTATGACCCAATCTGACATGTTGGGTTTGATCTGACAAATTTTGTAAGAGATTTAATTCGATTAGGGCATATTCAACCTGTACTGGCATTACAACTAAAATAATAAGCAATTGTATCAAAAATGTTGGTTATCATATATCCACCAAAATATGGATCAGTATGATTATTCGCTACTGAAAAATGACGAACGAATAAGAGTTGGACAGATGATCCAGTGACATTTATTGGCACTATAGTTGATAATGATATTTCTAAAGCTGTACAAAATAAATATCTACTACTGTTGTAATCCATATTTTCTGATAATCTTTTATATTAGCTGACTCTCATTGGCAGAATATTTGTTAACATACTTCAATAGTACGAAACTCGTGTATTAAATCCTTCATAGCATATTTTATACCACACAAATAAGATCTTATCTCATCAAATACTTTTTTATAGGGGATACTAGCCGTTTTGCAAGCATTTGTTTAGTCGCGAGTTGAGGCTCAATTTTTTTAAATGCTGTCGCCAGAGAAACACAAACGTTGGATATGATTAACTAAAACGGATATAATTATGGTCCACTTGAAATTACACCGGACCCGGTCATTATCATGGTAAATATGATATATGATATTACTCGAAGTATTTTGTTATAGTATTTGTAACATGTTTTACGCACTAAAGATTTTTTTTTATGATAATATCTGTAATAATGCATTAGTGCATCTATTATGATGTAAAAGTCTGTTTTGTTGTTTAGATGTTTTCTATCATAACCTTTTTCTCGTGCCTAGTACGAGAAGGAAGAAAGTTCGGCAATTCTTAAGAATAAGGTGTTACTTATGATGGTGTAGATACGGTTACATCTTTTTGTGAGGGAAGCTTTGGTCACGAGTAGGTAGCAAGAATCTGTAAGAAATAGACACGACACTCTTCTGAGCTTGGAACCGCACTTTATATACATATATATATATATATATATATATATAATATATATAATATATAAATATATAGATATAATATAATATATATATATATATATATTCTAAAGATACAACATGTAAATTTATTTATGTTGAAACTACATACAATACATATTACAATACTTATTAAATAGTTCTTCTACAACCTTTTTCATTTTGTCCATCATTTCTCTGCATTTTGAATACAAGTGATTTATATATATATTCTAAAGATACAATATGTATATTTATTTATGTTGAAACTACATACAATACACATTACAATACTTATTAAATAGTTCTTCTACAACCTATTTCATTTGTCCATTCATTTATCTGCATTTTGAATACAAGTGATTTAAATATCCAAAGAGCCTACAATTCAATAGCTGTAAATAAATGTATTTTATTCTATTTAATGTAAGGTAACGACCTGAAAAAGATCTGTGAGTGTTATACTTATTATTTAAAGAATATATATTTATTCTCAATTAAATTATAACATGAAGCTAGTAATTATTTCAAACAAATACTCATGAACATCGAAGCTGTAAAATATTTCATTCCATTATGATTGTGGAAGAAGGAAACTCAATAATATTACATTATAAATACAATGAGCATCAATTCAGTAAAATATCTATCATAAAGTTTTCATATTAGAAAAGAGAACTCACTATTACATTATATTGATCAAAATAAAATAATTCAGAAGGATATTAGAACTTACTATAAAATCTTTAACTTTTAAGAGCGAGTATAATGCATAATTTCTTACCTGTAAGAAATAGACACTACACTCTTCTGTGTTTGAATCACACTGAGACCAAAGCAGCTCAGAGCTTTTTTATATCTTGGAAGCTGATCATCAGTATTTTCATTCAAGGTCCGAGAGGTCTTCTAATGAATTATCCTATGTTCTAAAAAGTCACGCGTGTTTCTTGCCTGATAGTCAAAGACAGCTTTAACTTTATATCAGTTTAGTGGGAAGAGATAGAGTGTGTGTGTCAGTAATTTTCCTAACTGATTATCACTTACTTTGTTCCCAGCATCACAACGCAATTAATAAGGTTTTATTGATTGAATTGTGTGACAGTAACGTTGTCATTGTTTCTATCCGATTATAAACTATTGAACCGGTTTATTAATTTAATTAAAGCAGGTTTTTCCTTTACCAAGTGAAGCTGTGGAAACAAGGATAATGTTTATTCTGAATTCACTCAATGTCCTATTATATTCAGAATATGAAGTATTGATTGGGCTATGCTTCTCTTACAATCTAAATCAATATCATAGCACTCGTCTTAAATTTGCAGGTTTTGCCTATCAATAACTTATAAATTTCAATATATTTTACACAAGTTACTGTTATCGTTTCTTTCTTTTAAAATTGATATCTTGATAATACCTCCTGAATAATTTAGCCACGTCCTCGAGGCTAGTAAAAAACAAATGATAAGTATACGAGGAAGAAGAAAGAAAAATATTATAAATCAATAATTACAATGCTTAGGTAGATTAAAAAATTACAATGCATTGGTAAGTTGATATATTGAAAAAAGGCAATGAGAACAATGTTCCTTGCAGTAGATATTGTGAAATTCCAAAAAAGAATACAATAAATGTATAATAATTAATAAACTGTAAGATACATTGACAAATACACCAGAACAGACATGATAAAAAATACATGGAAAAATGTACCATAATATGTAATAAGGAGCCAATATAAAAAGAAAAAAGGTTACAATTACACAATGAAGCAAAAATATTAGAAAGACCAAAATACAATGCACTGACAAAGTTAAGAAATAGGAAAAGACAACAATTTACCGTGTAGTACCTCGATGAGGAACGAAGAAAAACAATATATTAAGAAAACATTAAAATATGCAAAGTGACATCAGTATGGTAAAGAAGGATTTTATTCAAGGGAATCCTACAAAAACACATTTGACACATTCAATGAAGTTCAAATACAATAGTGAAAATCTGCAATGAAAAAAGATATGTTTCTTTTATATTATTGTTATTTCTATTTCATTTTAAATAACTTCAGCAGAACATAATTAAAATTCCTGTGTAAGCGCTAGGTTAATCGGTGAAGTCAGTAACTTCTGTTAATTTATCTGAACAATTATATGTCCGTTATATGTCATTGACCTAGGATCATGCGCGCAATAGAACGGCGTGTTCATAATATTGAAGTGATACTCCTTATTATTAGGATGGGAATTATGACTTCCCAATATATTATTTCATACATGAGACAACTAATATTTTAATTTAGGAAGATATCTAATATGTGTGGCATAATGCGGTATGATCTCTTGTAAACCAAGTAACAGTATAATGTTTATTCGTAATGTTTCATTAAATTAGAATTAATTGATACGTCTTGAATATCATCTGGATAACTGGGGTATGAAGCGCAATATACAGGTCACGATGTTTACGTGTTGCTATAAAATAACATAAACAATAATACGGATTCCTTGGGTTCTGGAATAACATATGTAATCGATAGATACGATCGTTCAATTTGATTGATAAATTCCATTAAAACTGCTGTGAAATCAGTATAGCAGGTGAACTCGCCTGCTGAAAATTTCGTTGTAGGACTAATTCACTGAATCTCAACCGTTTGAGCTGCAATCCTTTCTTCTATTTTCTAATATTCTTCATGAATATTTTCGACAATTGCAAGCATCGCTTGCTCTAATAGTATAAGCGTTTTTTGAGTTTAGACCAATTGCCGTAAAGCTGAAATAAATCTAAAATCAAATAGTCATGTATATGAGAAGAAATCATCTCCATATCGAGCAATAACACCGAAATTTCAAATAACATGAATCGGTTGCTTTAGCAAATATGAATAACTTGCTAAATGTTGTGATGTTTTCATTGTCAGCATTCCAAATAGACATTTACCTATTTTTATCGATGAAAGGGCAAAACTTCTCTCATGATACATTTGTAGAATGCAAAACACCTTTCTGAACTAATTCATTAATGAGATTGTTATATTTAACTGGTTATTCATTGTAATTGGTATTGACTTTAAGTGTGAAAGAATATCATTTATGTAGCTACTATGACATATGTGTCAATATTTGATAAATTCGACTGAATAATTCCTTAAAAACCTGATTTGAAAGTGCGAATCCACTTATCGCTGAATCATAAAATACTGGGAGTGACAGAGATAACCTTTAGCGTAAATTGTTATTGGTCTGTGCCTGCGGACACTGAATTCAGCGTTAAAAAGAATACAATCCTCCGAACCAATCCATATTCCATCCATACCTAAAGAGAAAGAAAGAGGTCGAGAGGTGTTTGCCGCAGAAAGAAGAAAACGAGATAGAAGGTATGAAGAAATAATGAAATGGAGATAGGACTATAATTATTTCTCCAATATACGACGAAATATCCTTCGAACGAATTTCGTATTGAATTCAATTACGAAATATTCGACCTAGTCGTTTATGACGTGTATTCGATTGTGTGTGTGCTCTGTGAAATGCTTCTTTTAATGCTGGAGAAACATTTTCTGTTGGTTGCCATGATGGCGTGGATCCATCGGACCATTGTACCTAGTAATGTTTTTTTCCAGAAATCCATTTGGATTTCAAAAGTTTGTCCACTGAGTACCATTCAGTACTGTTGTCAGTCGGTCCGTGACCATTGCTAGATTGATCGTGTGATGTCTGAGCTTTTTGTGTGACAGTGTCGGCTGTATCTCGCGTCGGGGTCGATAATCCTTAGGATATTTATAATGCTTAAGTCTGTTGGCGTGTACAAGTGATTTCATTTTCCTATTGTCAGAACACCAGCGTAATCTGTATGTATTATTAGGACCTAATTCAGTGATGTAATATGGACATTTTTTTTGACAACCCTTCCGGTATGTGTGCGATTTGTAGGTGTACATAATCTATGCTAATACTATCCTGTAAGACGATATAAAAAGTTAATATCAGCTGTAGTTCTTGGTTTCTTTATTTTTTATGTTATTTTACTCTTTTTTGTTACTTTTTTATTTTTTTATTTTGCATAACATCAGCATAACATATTATCAGTGACTACGGTTATTAGTTTGTTTCAGCGAAGTGTTGTGAAAAGAATCCTCATTACTATGGATAGTACCTGTAAACCAATATTGAATTTATCTTCTTATGCATACATAATATCATTAAATACCAGCGACATTGATGTAAAATGTTTGCTTAGGGAACCTTGCAAGAATTTGGTATTAATCAAAAGTAATGAAGGTGAAAATGTTAGTGTTATGGTAATCCTACTCTAATAACCATAACGTCTGTTCATTTGCAATCAAACCTTGACCTGGTGTGTATGAATTTGCATTTAATCGAACCTATGAGCAGTAAGTGAAAATATCATAAAATCGTAAAACTCAATCGACATGATTTAGTGCATCATTAAAAATGTAAAACTGAGCGTGTAATTACTGACATTACCTATGACTACGAAAGGAAAATGTATCACTGTTATCGTTTCAAACAAACTTTACTCAGAAGCTGATCATATGCAGCAATAGCTGCTCAAAATGTAATATGCAGCAATCGCTGCTTCAAAAATTCAAAATGCAGGGCATTAGCTGCTTACAACCTCTGTGTTGAGCAATCGCTCAGACCTTTAACTATAGAAAAGCATACATAAATAACACTACAACATCATTTGATGCTGCAAAACCATAGAAGGAAACTTCTTCTCCACTGGTTTGAAGACATGAGAGCCGTACCTTTGGCGTTTTGCCAAGACAATACCATATGGTATACATTCATAATGATTTCATACGAAACACGTGAGAGAAAATCTCAATAACATTATCGAATAATATTGAGCCAACAAAACAAACAAACATCTGCATCAATATGCTTGAACGATATGGCGGAAATTACAATTCTTCTTAAGAGAGGAAAATACGGTACGATCTGTTATTGTGTGACAGTAACGAAACATGTATAATGTAGTTTGAGGTGTCAAGACGAGTAGGTTTGATATGATATAAATGCTTAGGGCATGAAATGAAAGTTAAAGGTTTATTCACACTCTCTGTAGTAGAAATCTTAGCAACTCTAACGTGTGTTAATGGCAGTAAGTATAACAAGGTTATTTACTCAATGAAAAATGAAATATAGCCTAATTTAGATTAGTGTTGTTAATCGTTTGAAATTTACGCACTAACCTTCAATTTGTCTTTTTAAAAAAATCAAAATAAGAGACAGAAAAATCATACCTTTGTGTGATATACCACAATAAAGAAATATTCTTGCTATGAACTAATAGCAAACAATACATCTATTGTCTCTAATACCGAAGAGTTCAAAATGTTCAAGTCACTTTCACTCGGAAGGAGACTGTTAATGCTGTTGTCGCTGATCTGATGAGAGCGTAGATGTTGCTGCTGGATCAATTTTGGGTTATAGTTAGGTCAAATTTGGAGCTGGACTTGACACTGTATGCATTCGGAATGTCGTTGTCTCAGGTGATACTGCAAAAAGAATACTCATAGGCGATGTATGCATTTTATGTTGCAATCCTGTCCATAGTTGTATTCATATTCGTTCCCACTGTGATATGTCTGGTTTGCTGTAGGGTAGTATTGTATTGTTCGAGGCAAGGCGATGCCATAATTGGCGAAGTCTGCTGGTCGTAATGGTTCTGGTGCAGTCTCCCTCTTGGATCATAATTATGTGTTCTGAAACCTGTATTCATGTTATTCATCCACCAATTTATTATGATCCACCACTTTTATTAACGATGAAGAAGTCTGCTTGTTGTTTAGATGTTTTCTATCATAACCTCTTCTCGTGCCTAGTTACGAGAAGGAAGAAAGTTCGGCATTCTTAGAATAAGGTGTCACTTATGATGGTGTAGATACGGTTACATCTTTTTGTGGGGAAAACTTTGGCTACGAGAAGGTACCAAGAATCTGTAAGAAATAGACACGACTGTCTTCTGAGCTTGGAATCGCACTTTATATATATATATATATATATATATATAATATATATATCTATATATATATATATATATATATATAATATATATATATATATATAATATATATATATATATATAATATATATATATATATATATATATATAATATATATCATATATTCTAAAGATACAACATGTAAATTTATTTATGTTGAAAATACATACAATACATATTACAATACATATTACAATATTTAAATAGTTCTTCCACAATCTACTATTTCATTTGTCCATTCATTTCTCTGCATTTAGAATACAAGTGATTTAAATATCCAAAGAGCCTACAATTCAATAACTGTAATAAATGTATTTTATTTTATTTAATGTAAGGTAACGACCTGAAAAAGATCTGTGAGTGTTATGTTTATTATTTAAAGAATATATATTTATTCTCAATTAAACTATAACATGAAGCTAGTAATTATTTCAAACAAATACTCATGAACATCGAAGCTCTAAAAATATTTCATTCCATTATGATTGTGGAAGAAGAAACTCAATAATATTACATTATAAATACAAATGAGCATCAATTCAGTAAAATATTAAATCAGTAAAATATTTCATAGTAGAAAAGAGAACTCACTATTACATTATATTGATGAAATAAAAGTAATTCAAAAGGATATTACAACTTACTATAAAATCTTTAAATTTTAAGAGCGAGTATAAAGCAAAATTTTCTTACCTGTAAGAAATAGACACGACACTCTTCTGAGCTTGGAATCACACTGAGACCAAAACAGCTCAGAGCTTTTTATATCTTGGAAGCTGATCATCAGTGTTTTTATTCAAGGTCAGAGAGGTCTGTCTAATCCACCTGCCGCAATTGCAGTTTAAATAGAAGTAGCTCTTATAAATAATGGTTGATATTTTTTAAAAAGTGCTCGATATCAGCTAGTCAATTAAACTGTTGAGGATATTCAAGTCATTTACAAGTTGCAAGTACAGTTATAAATACTATTTCATCTTCTGACGATTACTCAAGATCAACTGCTACTAATGTCATGTGGTTTAAAGATACTGGAGCCTGAGATGTGGAATCTGTAGAATTTGTTCCAAAGAGAGCAGTTCTAGCTGGAGCTAATGCTGATGCTAATGCTGCAAATGTGATAGATTTTCTTATTGTTTATGCTGGGTCTTTTGGTATAGTCGCACCAGCTGCAGCAGCTGATGCCAATTTCTACAAGAGTAGTATTAACTGCAGCTTGTAAAATCTTAATATAGCAACACCAGGTACAATGTTAAATTAAATTAACGAAAATATAGTAGGTTTTGAAAATGCACGTTACAATGAACTTTATTCTAAAATAAAGAAACTTGCATCAGAATCACGTCAAATTAAAATAATGATACCGTTAAGCACAGTATTTCGATTTCTTAGTGACTATAATAAAGTAATTTGTGGAATAAGGCATACTCTTATTTTAGATCAATCAGAACAAAAAATAATGTTTGTTTATTTCAAAACGCTACAAATAAATTATGTCATAAATAAACTCTGTGGATGCCACAATAACTTTGTCAATCACTAAAATAGCAGAATTAAATTATATGTTGCAAAAGCACACACATAATTTATTTTCAGCAACGTAAAATATATCAAACATCAGTTCGAAATACTACCAACTACACATGGTGAGTTACAACAACATCAACTGAACAACTGTCACGCATCAATTATTTGTAGTATTTCAGCAACAAGCTCGACGTGGAAACCGACAATAAAATAACGCTATCTTTGATAACGCCGATGTTGGACGAATACACGCTAGAATAAATTCAAATCAATATTCAGAACGAGCGATAGAATGTAAATTTGCAAATAATGCTAATACTAATATTACTAGCCGTGCATGTATCTACCCCATTTTCACAATAGCGTTTGTCATCAAAATTATACAATCCACGTTTGATAATGACATCTGTTTCGAGTTTATGATGATTAGTTCGAATTGCCATAGCTCTCATAAAACTAACACCACCATCAAGCGCATACCTGTAGTCATCAAATTTCATAAACTTTTTAACAAAATTACGAGGCAGACCTTTGGCTTTTTTCGTTATTTTATTATTATCTAACAATACGGCATACATTTTACTACGTAATCCGATAAAGTATTTGATAGCGCTCGAGTTCATTTCATCTTTAAACTTACCAATAACCTTTTTATTTGTGTCGTCATGAAATTTACTGTCACGTGGATAATCGGAAAGATCAAACAGATGTCGATTATTGTACATGTCCTGATAGATGTCCTCACATTCAATTTCATACACGAGTGAATCAGTATCAGTAAACAATAATCTACTAGCCGGCCACTGATTTTTAACAAAAGTGTAATGAAAATCGTACATCATCCACTTTGATAAATCTAACACTGCAGCTCCAACATAGATCGGCTTGTTTAGTTTTAGATTTGTTTTTCTTCTTTGTATCGCAACAAGATTTTCATTAAATATTTTCATGCTCACAAAATCATCGTCTGACACAAGTTTGTTTCTGCGATTGACATCATTAACTATTTCAATATTTACACGTTTCCTAATATTCTCCATCGTCTTACCAAAAACGGAATTGTTCATCAGTTTAAAGAAGTTTTTCTCAAACTCTGTTTTCGCTGCAGCTCTTCTTGTAGTGTTTGAGTTAATATAACCTCTCATCCACGGCGACTGATTAAATTTTAGTACACGATGAACTTTTCTCAACACAAGACCAGCATCGACTGCTTGTTTTAAAACTTTGTAATGCAAAACATAATTTTTCTTATCAAGTAAATTTGGTACTAGTTTCTTGACCATGGAATGTTGCCTTGGTGATGCTAACGCTTGTTGTTCTTTTGATAACAAACTATAATCTATAACCATCGATTCCGCACAGAAAGGGTAATCGTTATGTAATTTGTGTAGCGAATTTGGATAATCAAGATCAACTTCAACGAAATAGGAAACATCGTCAGGTATCTTTTTTTCTGTCTCTGATAGAAATCGATCAACCGTGATCCAATGAAATCCGCTAAAAGGCATTGGTTCTGCCATCGAACCACCGTAAAGATTATTACAATCTAGATAAATTATATACTTCGAAGGAAGGTCAGGGTTATACTGTTTCAGGTATTTGTTGTTTGCTTCAGCATATTTTTTTGTTATCACGCTAATACCACCTCGGATACCTTTTTCAATAAAATTGAACATATCAACATCAGTCAGTAATTCTAACCTTACCTTACTAAACTTTAGCAAAGCATCCCATGACAACCCAGGGGCAGAATAATACCAGCAAGGATCTAGTCCATAATTATTATAACTCACTTCACGAAAACTTTCAAAAACATCTGCTAATAATAACACGTCAGTTTTCAGGTATAAATCATGATAATCACCAAAAGTCTCACAATCAAACTCTTTCCAGATATCTTGTGCATACCTGTACTCGTCATCAGTTATATTTTCATTTTTAAGTTGTGAGTAAAATTTGTCTTTGTCAGGTAAAGATATTTCATCAAATTTACTCCAATCGTCGAGGTATTCGTATGGAAAAACTCCTTTTTTAGCTAGTAGATTAAATTTATCTCCAAAACAGTCTCTTAGGTTATCAAATTTACTACAACCTTTTACTAGCTCATCTAACGAGGCTGCCATAAACTGCAGGCTGTCAATAAAACGTAATTTACCTAGCGTAACTGACATGTACTTTTCAAAATTATTTGGGATGCATTTGATGATGTTATCGAGTTTTAGACGAGCTTTTATCTCAGGATCACCAAAAGCTTCTACTATAATATGGCTATCATATCCTCGAAAATTGTGAAGAATAACCGGAATAAAATCTGGAGCATGAAATTTTAAATTACACTGATTATGAGCCGCTCCACGATACTGTCCAGTCAAATGACAATGGTCATGTACTTTTTTATCATCGTCAAAAGCTTTTTCACAAATATGACAAATTTCTACTTGCTCGTGATTGGATTCTTGTTGAGGTGTTAATTTTAACATTGGCGTTACTTTTTTCAAATGAGTAAATATATTATCAACTTCGTTAATCAACTGCTTGAGAAGCCAAACAGCTGGATTTTTACCACGATATAATTTGATTGATTTAGATAATCTAGAATCAGTACAACAAACTACCTTATACGCTACTCCACACGGAACATGATTTTGAACTTTTCTTGTACTCGATTGATTAGGATTATTTTCTACACCAAGTACAGGTTGAAGTAGGCATTCGAAATCAGCGTATATGACGAAAGGAATTTTTAGTTTGTGATTATGATGGACAAACTGTAACACACTATCTTTTTTAGATGGCATTGTTATTCTTTGCACATCACTACAGTACTGCAAATGCTTTTGTAATGTTTCATTGCTTGTACAGCCATGCAAGCAGCGGTAACAAAAGAACTTTTTGTTCTTATCCTTATTGTACTGTCTACCAACTAGTCCGTTAAAGTTTTTAATCCAAACATAATGATTTTTGTAGTACAGTAAATTTATAGTTGATTGTGAAGCTTTTTCTGAAATATATCTCGGATATACGTCCTCCTTTTCATCTAGTCCGAAAACGTTAATTGAAACATTATTCTGCTTTTCAAATTTTGGTATTTGATTTTCTGCCACTGGAAAGTTAATATCTTTAAAATTTAATCTAGACACATGACTGATATACCTTTCAACACGAGTAGCGTTTTTTTCTGCTGGGAATAGTGCGGAAAGAACAGCCCATTGGAAACATTTGTTATCTACGTTTTTGATGTTTATACAACATCTTTTACTTTTTATTTTTGGTGGCAGGTCGACGTATGAACTACCTCGTAATACATTATATTTCATCGTGTGAAACAATATTCCTTTGATCATTTCAAACTTCCAACCCGAACCTAATTGACTAAATTCCTCTATTTTTTTTCCAATTTCTTGGTGTATTTCATCAGATAGTGATAATAGATCAGTCCCAAGCAAAACACGTCTCGATTTTGCGTTAATATAAGGTTCTGCAATTTCCTTGTTAGTTAATTCTTCCATTATAACTAACTTTGAAAATATAACATGATATTGCACAAATAATCTGATACTTTTATGTTTTTCGAGCACACGTTTTACAATTGTCTGTAATAGGTGGTAAAGATTAGTTGCATTAAAATTTACTAAAACAATTTGATTATCAAACTGATAACTATTATCAAAACCTGCAAAAGCAGTCGCTATTTTATTAGGTTCTCCCATAAAACTTCTCTTAGCTATATCACGCAATTTTAACATTATTATACTATAATGTAATATCTAATTGATAATTTTTTCACACTGCGCATGCGCTAAAAATCAATTAGAGATAAAAAATATCACCTATAATATAATGACAGCAAATCTAACAAACACATGTGAGCAAGAAGCATATCAAGTTCACCCAAAGTATAACTTTATCTCACACTGCGCATGCGCTAAAAATCAATTAGAGATAAAAAATATTACCTATAATATAATGACAGTAAATCTGACAAGCGCACGTGAGCAAGAGATTTATCAAATTCACCCAAAGTATAACTTATACGCTGGAAATGTAATTGGTTCGGTTATTAACATTAAAACTAGAATACCTGTTGGCAAATTAACGTCAGCGGGTTATAACATTAGTGTAAAGGGAGATAATGCTGAGAGGATTGTAATATTTAGAAAAGATTTTATTTACACGTTGTTCTGTGATGATATTCCAGAGGGACAGCGTGTATATCATTATAATGGTAAAGTCACTGATGATAATATTGAAAATTTATCCTTACAAGATGAGTTTCAGCCGCACCCAGTATTTGATTTATACGAGGCTAACGATCGCGGTATTATTAGAAATAGAAAAACTAAAAAAGTTCTTAGTAATATTAGCAATATGGGATATATCAGGGTAACTGTTAGAGGAACATCAACAAATCAAGTTCGTTATCTTGGTCATAGGTTTGTTTATGAGGTGTTCAATGGATCTATACCCAATGGTCTTGTTATTAATCACATCAATAATATACAAACTGATAATCGATTGGAAAATCTGGAGATAGTAACGCAACAGGAAAATGTGAGAAAAGGAAAAAATAGTAATGGTATTAATTTTAGATGCCCAATAAAACCTGTTATTTCAAAAAACCTCGAAACGGATGAGGAGATCGAATTCAAATCGATTTCAGCTGCGGCGAAATATTATAAGATAAATCCCGCAGTCGTAAAAATTATAGCTGATGGAGCAACAAAATCAACTTTTTCAAGAGAATACGATGCTAGGATTGGTTTTAGATATGATGATCAATAATATTTTGTAATTCGGTTTTAGTCAAGCAATGATGAGCAAATGCTATGATATCATCGTGATTAAATTTTAGCGTCGTTACTGCACTTTCATTAATTTTATTTTTTTCTGCTTCTGTTAGTAATATTTTATGAGAATCACCTTGCATTACAATAACATCAACACTATAACCCAACAAACATTTTCTTACCGCTTCAGCTAGTTCGTTATAATTTACTATATTAACTTTTTGGTGATATTTTATCTCATCGGTCATCTTATAATAATAAATTAGATAAAAATATATTATAATAATGGACTTGATGAAACGACTCGCTGAACTCTACGAAGAAGATACTAGTGATAAGGTTGTCAGTGATAAGGTCGTCAGTGATGATGTCATACATAGTATTACATTTTCCAAAGATTTTATAGACAAATCTGTTGGTTATAGCGAAGATGATATTTTATATAACAATGAATCTGATGATGGTGAAATAGTCACTGTTGCTGACAGATCTAATTACAGCAGATCAACAACTAAACGGTATAATGTCAAGTATCACATTGCTAAGCAGCTAATTAAATTTAATTTTACCGTTGCCGAACAACAACTGTTCTGGCAGTTAATCAAACCTTTTTTAAATATCAAGATTCCAGGCCGACAGAAAAATATTAAATTTGATTTCATATTTGTCAAGATTTTTAATCTAATGACGATCTCTAACGATCGTAAGCAGTATCTAATATCATTATGTAAACCAGTAAAATGTAAATCTGTCAAACAAAAGTATGAGTTAATTTATAATAGCATTATATCATAATCTGCTTGGTTGGGATCCAACTGTTAAATTTATCACTATACCCACGCCATTTGACTAAACTTTTATCCCCTTTTTTTCTAATCACTTTCTCGATAACAAAAACATCCTGATCAGTTTTCTGTAGTTCTTGTTCATAAAAACTACCTACAATCGGTTCCCCTGCCAGATCTTTTAAAACGTACGTTACAGGTACTGTTAAAAGTACCTTATCAATTACAAAAACTTCTTCGCTCCAGTTCGGAGTAAATCCTTTTGCAAACACCTTTTTCATCAAAGAAATTCTAACTTTATCACCAACCTTAAATTTATGTCTGCGGTACATGTTTTCATTTGCTAATATTGGATTTTTAACAGCTTTTTTAGGTGTCATTTTGATGGTTCGATGTTTCGTGTTATTATATTCGCTTACGATTTGAGAAAGGTCATCGATGTACCTGTTGGTGTTTTTAGCTGTCATATGTTTGTGTATTTTCTCGTTTAGCGTGCGATTAAATCTCTCAACAACAACGCTTTTACCCTCATTTCCTGTAACATACCTTTTTATATTATTTTGTTCTAGAAACTGTTCAAACTTTTTGTTAAAAAACTCAGATCCATGATCAGTCCAGATTTTGTTTGGTTTTCTTTCTGTGCTTGTTATTATCTGCTTTAGCGCATCGGTCATTGAAGTTCCTGTCTTATCCGAAACAGGTACACTGAAAGCATATTTGCTAAAAACATCTATAACATTAAACAAATACCTTTTTGGAGCGCCATCAGCGCCAACGTTAAACTGAGCTAGATTGGATACATCCACCAAATCTATTGCCCAGATATCATCTACACCATTAGCGACAACTTTACGTCGTTGGAACTTTTTTTTTTAGGTCTGTGTAGTTCGACTGCAAGATCATCATATACTTTATTTCCCCGATCGTGAGGTGATTGACGAGACTCTCCGAGTCCAAGTTTATATTTTGCTCCAATTATTCCCTGAACAAATTTTCTATCAAAACGTTCTCGTAGATTTGTTGGCTCCATATCACGTAATTCGTCTAACATTACTTTATCACAATCTAATTTTGAGTTTTCATGATCACGATAACAGATATCATGACGCATTGCTATTGCATCCACTTGATTGTAAGGCTCTTGTCCTGGCAATGGATTGTCGTTTTCATCTAGTTGTTGATCTAGCGGATTCCATGGACCAGTATACCGATGCCCTGGCAATGTCCAACCGCCTTTTGATTTTGGTAATTTTCCAATTAGTTTATGTATATCTATACCTGACCCTATTATTTCTCTGTTGTTACAACATTGACAGTATGCGACAATTTTATTTTGCTCAATACACAAATCTCTGTCAGAATCACAGTTGCATATCATTCTATATTTTTAGTCGTCGACTAAAATAATATTAGGATAACCAGATCCTAGCGACGTCGCTGGAGATACTATCGCTGGGGACGTTTTCTTTAAAAATGTATTTTTTCTTTTTCCACAGATTGCACAAATACTTTTTAATATTATCCTGTTGTTTTTTGTTTTTTCTGTTGTTTCATTAATACCTTCTGTTTTAGTTTTACACTTGAGACAGTATGTTGACATTATTATACTTATAAGTTTAGATAAAATTAATTGCGATCTCATCATTAGCGTGAGAAGGTTGCTTATCAAACTGTAAAATAAATTTTAAAAAATTAAGATTTCTGCTCATCTGTCGGATAAACATAATACAATAATATCCACAAGCAGACGTTCCAACAGGTTGGAGTTGATTTGACGAATAATATACTTTTGTAAATTTTTTTTTCATATACTTTTTTATTACATCGCTTGTAGGAAGTCCAAACGAGTCAAAATAATTATTATTATAAACTGCTACCCAATGCGTACCAGATCCGTCATTAAAATCTTGTATATTAATAACACATGAACTTACAGCAGATGGTGATTTTATTGCTGCGAGCTCATCTTTAGAATAAACTCCGTGAAATCCAGGAACCGCTTTTAACTTATCAATGATATCAAAATTACTCAACGGGGTCGACGAGTTCCTGGTAATGTTAGACCACGTCCGATTCCTAAAAGATTTGGCAGCAGACTTCCCGCTAGTCCCGCCAAAAGTGGAGCGAATGGAATAATTCCTCCTTGTTTTGTTTGATTGCATATGCATTTGCACTTTGGTGTTGGTGATTTTGTTTTTATTACTTTCTTTTTTTTTGTTGTTGGTGATTTCTTTTTCTTTTGTGGCATTATAATATATTATTTACATAAAATTTACAATTTTTTTATTCCACTTCCACGAATGATACCATTACCTTCGACTGCTTTCTTCGTTGCGCCAGATATTGCTCCAGACGCTGCTGATAGTCCTAATGTTCCCAACACCGGCAAAAGTTTAGGTATTATTGTACTAGTTAATACTGATAATGCCGGACCTAGAAAACCACCTTCTTTTGCCATCGCTGTCATTTGTGCAGCACTCAAATTTAAAACAAAAGTTTTTTTACGATCATACTTTTTTACTTGATTTTTTGTTAGCATTAATTTTGTTAAAACACCATCAGAAATATTAGGATTGATTTTTAATGATACCTGTTCTCGCTTTGCAGTAGCAGCTACTAATTTTTTAACTTGGCCATCAGTCAAATACACTTCTTTTACAATATACTTTGCCATTTTATATAACAACTGTAGATTAAACTTGAACTGTCATTTTACCTCCAATAGAATCTACCGTGATAAATCTATCACTAATCACTAATGCGTATACGTATAACGGCGCTACTGGAACCGCCCCAAGTGTCCAGGTAATTTCAATATCCGCTGTGCTGTCTACAGCTCGCTCGTTATGTTTACTAACATCAAAATGAAATATAGGATAAAGCGTACGAAATTCTTCTACTGATATTTGAGTTCCATCTTCAACATCTTGATATTTTTGTATTGCGTCAAGCAGGTACATGTACGGTCGAGAAATATTTTTATTAACATCATCAGCAAAATTACACTCGATAGCTCGTTCTGGATATTGCTTTGAATTTAATCTAGCGTATATTCGTCTGACATCAGAGTGATCAAATACTGCATTATTTTGTTGTTGGTTACCTCGTCGAGCTTGTTGTTGAAATACGACAAAGATATTTCTCGGCAGTTGTTCGCTTGATGTTGTTGTGACCCTCCACGTGTAGTCAGTAGTATTTGGAACCGCTGTCTGATATACCTTATGCTGCTTAAAGTAAATTCTGTTTGTATGCTTATCAAGCGTGTTATTTAGTTCTGACATTTTAGTGATTGATGGTGTTATACGTGGCATCCACAAAGAAAGTTTGTTTATGATAAACTGTACATCAGCCCCTCCAGATCTAAACAAGCAATCGTTTTGGTCTGCTCGATCTAAAATAAGAGTATGTTTTACTCCGCGAAATACTTTATCATAATCGCGACAAAAGCCGAAAATCATGCTTAGCGGAAGCATCATTGTAATTTGACGTGATCCTGCTGCAAGTTTTCTTCGCCTAGCAAAACCTTCGTTATAGCGTGGATTTCTCACATCAAGTGTGTTAAGAAGTAAATTTAACATCGCAGTACCGTCTGCAGCTGCAGCTGGTGGTGTTATATTTAGATTATTGAAAGCTGCTGTAAGAGAAACTCTTGTAGCGTTTGCATTAGCATCTGCAGCAGGTGCGACAATATCTAGTGCAGCAGCATTAGCAATGAGAAAATTTCTCACAATTACAGTATTTTCATCAGCATTAGCTCCATGTACTATAGCGCCTCTCTTTAAAAATTCTGTTGATTCAGCTATACCCCGTCCAGTATCTTTAAACCACATCATATTAGTTGCAGTTGATCTCGAGTAATCGTCGGAAAACGAAATAATATTTAAAATTGTACTTGCAACTTGTAGGTGACTCGAAATATCTTCTACAGTTTGATTGGCCAGTTGATATCTAGCACTTTTGAATAGACTCCAACCGTTATTTATAAGAGCTACTTCTGCTCCAACTGCAATTGCAGCAGGTGGATTAGCTACTGTCATAATCTGACCACGAACTTCTAACATAGCCTTATGTGGCAGTAGAAATACATCTTCATCTCTGGTGTTAAAGGTTCTAATACCAGTTTTATTTGGTTCGTTAGAATTTTCATCAAGGTACTCAACAAACTCGAATTCTGTCACATCGTTGTCGATGTCATAAGTTTCTGTTAACTCGAGATAATTTTTAGTAGACATTTTATTTTATTAGATTATATAAAATTTTATTGCGGCACTGTTACTTTAGATATTAATTTTTGTATGATCTGCTCGCCCTTTGGTGATAATAATTTTTTTGTTGTTGTTATCATAGCTTTTTGAGTTTCTTTTGTTGGAGCGATTTCTGAGATAGCTTGTTTTATTTCAGATGCAGTCGGTGGATCTCCTTTTATTTTATTAGCTATTTTTTGTCCCACCGCAGTCCCAGCGGCAGATGCAGCCCCAGTTGCAAAAGCTTTACCCGCGTCAATAGCAATTGGTGCAACTTTACGCGCTAGTCCTGGAATATTTTTAATAACTTTAGTGAATATATTTCCAAAAAATCCTCCTACTATTTTTCTTCGATAAACTTTTTTTCTTTGTTTCATTATATTTGATGTTGCATAATTTTTACTTTTGCTCGCGTAGATGTAAATAATAAGTTACAATTTCATTACTAACATGTAACTGTTTTCCTGATTGATCTGTCAACTGCATCCTTATACTTGTTATTTGATCTTCAACGTTTAAAGGATAATAGATAATATGTCGTGGAGTTATTTGCATGAGAGAACCTGGCGGGACTTCTGGTGAGAAACTGTAAATCGTTTGACCTTTGCTACCTTTTGATGTATAAGAGCCAGAAGCAGTAGAGCAATTTACTAATATTGTATTTACTTCTGTTATATTTGATGGCAGTTCACTGTCATATGTAATAGGCTGATCAAGTGCAGTGTAAGTTTTTTCAGTAAATCCTAACAGTTGTGCAATACTTCTTTCTCTTGGTTCAAGATTGATTGCTATATTTTTCAAAGTTATCCTAGTTCGCAATGTGTTATAATTTGCTGCTAATTCAAAATTATCAGCCACACCGTTAGCTTTTGTTATGAGCTCTTTGATCGTCTTGTTTAGATCTTCAATATTATAAGCTCCTTGCGGAATTTTTATTTTTTTTGTTGTAGATATTGTAGGTGTTGTAATCATAGTAAAATACATTTCATCGTTAACATCATTTTTCACGTTAGGTATAGCATTCCAGCAAGTACAAGAAATTAATCCAATTTCATATTGTTTTGTAGGATCTAGTTCTATAGGTGGAATATAATTTACTGAAAAATTTGCGCTATCTTCTGTAGACTCGCTAGAGTTTAGTAATAATGTTGTTTGCATTCCTTTAATATTATATCATTTTACAAAATTAAGTCGCCGCGATTAAGTCGCGGTGTAAAGTTTCATATTCGTCAGATGTTAATAATTCACTCGATCTTAGATGATCAAGTATATCAATGATTTCATTATCAAGTTCAACACTAACATTCCCAGCTTCCTTTGATGATATTAATAACATTAATCTACCTATCATTTCAGTAGTTGAAGTAAATACTTTTACACCAGTTCCTGTTTTTTCTTTTCTATATTTTTCTACACGAGATTTATCGAGTTTATCAAATTTTCTTTTAAAACTCCACCCTTTACCAAAAGGTTTTGCTCTGCTATTTTCTGCTGTTTTTTTAAACGTGAGAGCAATGACACCCTTTCTCATTCTTTCATAAAGTGGAATCATATTATTAATCTCTGTAACCGTGTTTAATTCATCTTTAGCAGCAGCTCCGTCATTAAATATTACATTTAATTTATCGATTAATGCTTGATATTCTGCATCAGTCCACTTGCTTATATCATCAATACCCCTTATATTTTCTTTGTTTAAAAAATCATCATATTCACTACCTTTTATCTCATCATTTGCTCTTTTTGTAAAATAAAATCTTTGATCTCCAACTTCCATAAACTTTACAGTAAGATCACCGACTCTTTGTTGCTCCTCTCTGATATCTTTTATGTCTCCTGATAAATTTGTTATAATATTTGTTATTCCTTGCGTTGTTAACTCTGCTAATCTTCGCTCAAGTTCCAGCGGATTGTTTATCAATCGATCTGTTTCTGCTTGTCTAGCCGCAGGATCAGCTATATTTGCTGTAAGTGCCTCAATCAGTTTTCTCTTTTCTTCATCAGATCTAGTAACAAGTTTTGCAGCAGCTGCTTCCTGTTGTTCTCTAACAATTCCAACCAAACCTTTTTCCTGTAGTTGCTTAAGTTCTTCTTCTGACAGTGGTTTAGTTTCAAGTTGTTTACCTAATAATGCTTCAGTAACCGGCTTGAAAATTGTAGCTGTTGTTTCTGTAGCAGTTACTTGCCCACGTCGCGCTTCTTGTACTTTTTGCTTAAGTGATGCCTGAGATTGAGCAAGTTTTTTTAGATCTTCTATGTGTTGTCTGTATCTTGCTCGTTTGTCCATTATTATAATTATAAATTTTATAAAATTGAAACGCTTTATTGTAAGTAAGTGTTAATACAACAGCGAAACATTTTAGTTGGATCATTTGTAAGTTTATCAAATAAGAAAAAGTTAAATTTATCTTTTGTAGCATTACGGTAAAGTTCAATAAACTTATCTTTTGTCACGCCACCGCATTGCTCGCTTGCAATATTTCTAACGTCAACATTATCCAGTCCTGGAAATAAAATAAAACAACCCGTATTTCGCCTAATAAACCTATCAACATTATAAAATCCTTGAGCGAGATAAACAGAATTACACTGTTTGTTACGGGATAGTGAAAAATATGATCTTATTTTATTCATCTCCATGTTATTTAGCGGAATATCGTCAAAAACTACTATCTTATGTTCATCTGCATCAAGTTGATTAACTGGAATAAGATCTTCTGGCTGCCTAATTATAAAAAAATCTTCGCCAGCTTTAAGATCATCACGAAGTTTTTCATTATACTCACTTAATAACTCATATTTATCTTGCTGTGGATTGATTGTGTAAATATAAACTCTATCGTAGTTAAAATTATCACCAAGAAGCAAGTTCATAAGCAAATTTGTTTTCCCCGATCCAGTTCGCCCAACAATAAGATAATGACAATCAGGAAGTTCATTGTTATGTTTATGCTTCACTAGTCTCTCTGTATCAAAGTTTAGTATCGACGATTTTGCCATTTTGTATAATATTAAACTAGTGTATCTAGGATAGTAAATAATGAGCTACTATACAAAATTTGGAACACTATTAGAAGATTTATCCACAAAACGTTTTAAAGGTGACTTATCCAAATATGCAACTCTTGATCGGCTCAAAAATGAAATCAATAATTTACTAAATCTTACCAGCGTAGATCCAGATGAAGTTGTCATTTTCCAAGACAAAGAAGGACGATTAAAGACGAGTAATGTAAAACTGTCAGATGTAGTTGTACGAAATACTGCTGCGATTGCTAATAATATCGTTACTTTTAACAATCTAGGTAATATACAAGATTCTGGTAGGTCAGTTAATGATTTTGTTAAAAAAGATGGTGATGTATTTAGTGGGAATATTGTTATGAAACAAAATAAGATTACAGATCTTGGAAACCCAACTGAGGATGGGGATGCTGTCACTAAAAAATATGTCAATGATTGGGACGCTTTAATTACTAATGAAATCACAGCACTCAAAAATAATTTTACCAGTCACGTGAACACATTTTTAAGTTTTCGCAGAAGCATAAACAAAATTAGAGATGAATTTTTTGGAAATCCATCAAATGTTGACATTACACTCGCTAATATTAACACAAAACTCAATGATATTATTAGTGGAATTCCTAATATTGTTGAGAAAACAAATATGATTAAAATACCTCACAAACAGATTAAAAATATTGTGTATACTGTTGCATCTGGGTCTAGTACATGGACGAGGCAAAATAATTCTATCAAATACACTGCAGAAGTTACTGGTATGTATAGATTGTCAGTGCTTAGCAGTGCAAAGTTTAGAATATCTACCAAATATCTATCTCGTCATCTAAATGATGACTCATCTGGAGTATTATCTGTAATAATAAACCAAAATTCTGAAGAAGAATTTGTACTTGAACCAGTTGATAAAACTTTAAAATTAATAATTTTTCTCTGGTGTTTGGAATTTATAGCTGAACAACCAGCTCTTATTATGAATTAACCAAACATAGGACTATGTGAACTAATATTATAATGAAAAGAAGTATAGTTGATTTCAATCATATTTCAAAAGATATTCCAAAACAAGATGTGGACGCACTAATACAATACTACAAATATTATCACAAAAAACATTGGTGCGTTAAAAAATGTTATAAATACTACAACAAGATCCTTCGAGTAATATCATATCTACCATTGTTAATGACCAGTTCTGGTATAATTTCAAGTGGGATATCGTTAAATCCCTTTTTGTTAATTATATCTGGTATTGGTGTTTCACTTACAGCAGCGTGTAAAAAAGTAGAACCAAGACTTTTGATAAAGAAGCATGGTTGTTTAACATCAATTAAAACTTATAAGAAACTACTTGATCACATCCGGTCTTACCTACGAGGAGTTAAATATAATATGGATGATTTATTACGTGAATTTCGTATTATTGACAATATGTTAACAGACATTCTACCAATGAGGGTTAGCAAGTATGAAAAAAAATATCATAAAAAATATGAGTAACGTAAAATTTTATCTAAACTTAAGATATAATATAACTAAAATAATATCATTTTCATTCTAATGCTAGTTTAATTTCCACCTTGTTAACTGAAACGTTCTAATGCACAGTTTAATTTTCATCCTGTTATCTTGTGGTAAAACTCGTTTGCCGTCTTTAGAATAATTGTATTCCACACATGCGCTGTTCTAACAAATTAGTCACCTCTGTGTAAAGAGCTTATCGCATTCCAATACCTGTTGTTTTGTTTGGTTACAAAATACCTGTTTACAGGTAGTAGTAGGGGGAAAAAAAGAGGTGGGGGAGGGTGAGTCAAAACCCTGTTTTATTTTGGAAAAAAAAGGGGGTGGGGTGGGGGATAATTTAGGACTATAATTTATACTTGTTTGGAGGGTAAAAAAAAAAGTGAGTTGAAAACCTGGTTTTCCTCTAGGGTGAGTTGAAAACCTGGTTTATTTTGGAAGAAAAGGGGGTGGGGTGGGGGATAATTTATACTTGTTTGGAGGGTAAAAAAACAAAGTGAGTTGAAAACCTGGTTTCCTAATACTACTCTTACTAAAGGCGAAATCACTAACGAAATATGTTTTACAAAGTTGAGTCTGGGAAATAAATAAATAAATTAACATAAAGAATATTACCATAATAAGAATTTATTTTTAAACGATATTCAAAAAAAAATAACATGATGTTCTTAGAATATCAAAGATTTGCAATCTCTGTCCTGATTAAATGATTAGTAGTAAAAAATGTGTGTGCTTTTGTAAGTGTATGAGACAAACGAAAAACAAAAAATCAAAACAAACTTGTGGATGGTAAAAAATATGTGAATTGTGACGGGCACTAAGGGTTAAGCTTAGTAATTCAAAACTCAAATGACAAAAAAAAAGTTTTACGTATATTTCATCATGTTGTCAAATAAGAATGTTTAAAAAATATCTCATTCCATCCGGGAATCCAAAAATTGTATTGGTTTTCATAATTGTATCCAATAATATATCATCTCCACAATTAATCTATGTAATTCTGGTTCGGATTCGAGTGTCGTAACCATGTTACATAGTGGGTGAAGGGCTCGTTCAGTGTTGTGCATACAAGGAGGTGCTTAGGAAACTTTAGATCGTGAAACATAAACAACGACGTCTATACTGATTTGGTTTAAAAATTCATTACTTTGTTAGTATATTAAAGAAAAAAAATCACAATATATATAATTTTAAGAAAGACAAAAAATTCGGAATAGAAGGACAAAGATGCTTATAAAATTATTATTACGAGGGATGATTCTAATATTGCAGGAATCTAATAAATGACTTCTAAGCTTCTATATTTTTCCCCATTTCAAGATATAACCTCATTAAAATCATACGAAATATATAATCGATATAAAATTACTAAAAGAATAAATCAGTGGTTCTTGAATTTGACAGTGCAATTGTAACTGTTTGCAAAATAAGCATGATCTAAACAGATGAAAAGGAATCGGAAAAAGCAGTACGTTTCCAGTTACAGTATGCGTCTTGTTTTTGCTGTTGCTCTCTTCTTCTTCTTCTTCTTCTTCTTCTTCTTCTTCTTCTTCTTCTTCTTCTTCTTCTTCTTCTTCTCATTAATAATAATAATAATGATGATAATAATAATAATAATAATAATAATAATAATAATAAAAATAATAATAATAATAATAATAATAATAATAATAATAATAATAATAATAATAATAATAATAATAATAATAATAATTGATGAAGCTGATAATTAGAAACAATCTTGCAAAGGTAAACTGAAAATTATCCTATACTGAATACTTTTTGCAAATCATTAACCCGATTTTTTTCCAGTGATGTTTGTATTGCAAATATGTTTACGTGTAAATATGAGGAGATAATAACTACACCTGAAATAGAAGTAAGTCATCCTTAGCATAGATCCAATTAATGGTAAAGGTAATTTACAATATTATTTCCATTTCTCCAAAGGTTTTCGTGCCTTGGCATAAACACTGCTGTCAAATTGTTGTTGATGTCAAATTGGAGTTTTTAGGTGAATTATTGAGCGAGATCAATCGGGCTCGCATATATTATTATATTCTCAAACTTCTATTTATATTAAACTGTCGCATACATCTATCTCTGTCAACACTCAAATGACACAACTCATAAACATTAACGAGTGCCAGAAGTTTTTAAACTGTCTTAATTTGAATCCCGTTTGCAGCTCACTCATGTACGCTTAAATATATGAAAGTCATTAATGTGCGCAATAATTATAGGTTACTGCATTTGTATGGGAAAATATGAACTCGTTTTGTCGGAAGGATATACTGCACTCCCAAGGTCGTGCAGTATATCCTTCCGACAAAACGAGTTCATATTTTCCCATACAAATACAGTAACCTTTTCATTATATGCTCATTTCTTATTCTTCCCAAGGCTTAAATATATAAACAAAAATACACCGAAAGAAATAAAGTAACTAAATGTACGCCGTGTTCCGAACTAAATATATAAGCGTTGATGGATCATTACACAATATTATTAATATGCGCTTAACTCCGCCCAGATAAATATGAAGTTGGTCGCGCGCTAGACGTAAGTTTCGCAAGAAAATGGCGCTTGCTCAACTTAAAATTGAAATTTGGAGTTGATGAATACGCATTGCAACAACTTTTCCATTTGATCTGGAATGAATACCTTTTGGTATATTTGTCGGTTAAACGCAATCTTTTGATTATGGTCTAGATTTATCTACATGAAGTGACTTGCATCGGTTTCCAGCAGCGTCTGCCAATTTTATGTTTTGAATTGTGTTGACATCGGCATGCGTGTTTTTTTTCTGTCATTGAATAATTCAGATCACAATGTGGGAAAATTATGAAGCCTTTCCATTGCAATTATCGAAAACACGCTGTGGAATTTAATGTTTATTCCATTTTGAGTGTAGTAAGGAGGATGTAGCTACACTTGGAATATACTCGAAATTAGAGCACAATTTCAAAATGTGTAATCAACCTTGAGAACCTATGACATGGCTCATCTAATTCAGATTTACAGAGGTACGAAAGGATATTTGTTTGAGGAAATTCAGGATGTAAATTGTAAGTATATTTTTGGCCCATTTTTATTAACCGCTAAAGAAGACAGTTTATGTGTATAACTTGCGTTTATTGTGAGGAACCTCTATAGCGTCTATGTGTAGTTAAATGTGAAACATTGTATCAAAAACGTAATTGTGGAATGTGCCAAAGCAGTTTGTATGTATCAGTCTATGAAACATTTATTGGAAATATATGCTTTAGTTCATTCATAAAAATTGTTTACATTAGAAAATAGTTTCTTTGCACGTGGGATACAGTATGAAGGTGTTCAATATTGGTGAATATTGCACGATTCTGACAATGTAAAGTTAACGGAGAAAAAAAGATGAGCATATAATAATTATAGATATATTAAAGGGAATATATAATGACTAAAAAAGCACTCAAGCTAGAACTCAAAGCACATTAAGGTATTCCCTGCCTAACTTGTAGAACCATTATTACCATTTGTTGTTATGCAATGTTTTAAGTCTTTAATTCGTTTATAGATTGTAAATAATTCGTCCTATATCTTACTGCTATGATGATATCTAAAAATTATTTATATGTTTCAGCTGATCTTGTATATATACATATCTGACAATTATCTTAATTTATTTCATCATTTTCCGATCATTTGTCAGCGAGAGATTTCTTCACATATTTCATTTCATTTTCTACTTATGTATTCTTATTCTATGTTACTAACTTGTATCGCACTTGTGAGATTGCATGTATATACGTTTGTGGGTATTGTTTCTGTAAGCACTGGAATCCGTTCCATTGAGTAATGTGCATTTTCACAGACAAACAAAAAATATTGTCTTAAAAAGTAGGAGATATTTTGTAGGTTAACTTAGAATTTCATCTTAAAATAGACATTTATAAACTGCGAACAAGATATAAAATCTCCAAGCACCGACTGTAGCACCACTTTTACGCTAAATTAAAAGGAAAGAATTCAGTGGCAGCTTTTAAACGTATTGGCTTGCGATGTATTTTTAAAAGAACTCATTCCATAAGTAAATATGATTCCTATGAATTTTGAACATTACGTGTGTGTTAGTGACTACTATTCCTGGGAGTTATTTTACCTGCAGATTCTATGTGGCAAGCAGTATATCTAAAGATGTGATAGCCACAACCTAATTTATGCACAAATTATTCGTTATGTCAGAATGTTACAAATATGATTAATAATAATAAAATACCCATTTGTGAGGAAAACATTCGTTGCAGTTTTACTTTTTATATCCATCAAGACGTGTAGTGTTTATAGCTAAAAGAACGCAATTATGACACAGTTACCTGCACCAGTAAATCCTTCCATCACGGTAAATGGCCAAACTATGGTAGCAGTGGACATGATCCCCTCTTTTGGGGGCAAACTCTCTCGTGCAACTCATATAATTGATGAAACCAACGACATAATTGTTAAAGCAAGTGGAGTCTTTGGGACATAAGTTGCAAATGCGCGGGATAATAGATTTGCCTACCCTGCTGTATGCTTGTGAAACATGGACAGTTTACAGGCTCTATGCCATGAAATTGAACCATTTTGAATCGGCTACCTAAGGAAAACTCATGAGGATAAAATGGTAGGACAGGGATCCAGACCGTCATAAAGGTTCTCACACAGCCAGGTTTTCCCAACATTCACATTCTGCTGATGAAATCACAGTTATGATGGGAAGATGACATCACCAGGATGTCAGAAGAGTGACAACCAAAGATCTACGGCGAACGGAAGAATGTAAAGTTATTCACGGTGTTCAAAATAAACTCTTCATAGATTCTCGCAAGCCATCTATGAAACACTTCAACTTTTACCCCGAGTGTTATGAAGATCTAACACAGGATCGCGCCACCTGGCGGAGTCTTGAACGGTGGAGAACTGCAGTGGCAATGCAGAAGAATGAGCAGCATAAATATAAAAAAATCTCCATATTTTCTATTGATCAAGGAAACCTAAGCGGCATCTCCTGTCAAGTGTGAAACAGGCAGTTCAGAGCACATATTGGCCTAATCAGACTCATTTTTGTCACAGAAACCAAAGCAGTTAGCAGTTAACGATGTCATGGTCATCTTCGAACTCTAAGGACAAACAACACCCCCCCCCCAAATCAGCACAGTGGCATACTATTTGTGGATGGTAAGTTATAAATACCATTCCACCATTTGTTTGCAAAATCATATATTGAATAGATTATTTTAATATTTGATTAGTAAATTGATTGTGAGATCGTTTGAATATCTAAGTCTTTTTATTCACATAAGAAGAATTTCCACAGAGATTCTGGTAATATTTTCCATAAATAGATTAACTTAAAAACGTTTCGTTAAGATCCCTCTGAAATTAGTCAATGTGCATTCGTATGTTAACATTTTAATACATAAAGGCTTGTATATTTCGCTTTACATCATTGTATGTTTTTGTATAAATTTAGAATGTGTAAACGAAGGTTCCGAAGCATCTAGGCAAAAAGTTATTCTTATCCATATAGTTTACAACGGAACGGTGATAAAACGAAACACGACGATAAAAGAAACACATTTCTATATTATTTGTGTATTATGTCTTAAATCTATGGTAAAGTGCGATTTTTTAACAAGTGGCTTCATTATATGGAAGCAAATGTCTCTGAGAATATGTGACCCTATTCGTTACAATGATATATATATATATATATATATATATATATATATATATATATATATATATATATATATATATATATATATATATAATGGAACAAAATGTACATGTATACAGGATGTTAGGAATTCTTGAATTAGTTTAACGTGAGCTGTTAATTTTGTGTCTGTGATGCTACAAAATGAACAAATACTTTTTTTAGGCTTTTATTTGCAGTTGGAATAGTTTCAATTAACACTAATATAACTGAAAGATTAAATATGTGTTGCCGCTATAAAAACATATTTGCATGACAACTAGTCTGAGTGAAAGTATCAAGTATATAAATTTACAAAAATGCAGATAATTTAACAAAAGAAGCATTTAATATGAAACTGCAAATAGAAGTCAGAGAAAGAGTATTTGGAAATAATACTCGTAATTGTAAACGTGTCATAAAAATGTTTGAATGAAGTTGTTATCCTCCCATCATCTTGCAGAAAAGATAAAATTTATTTTGTGGCCTAGATCAGTTTCTCAATGTAAACACGAGAAACAAAATATTATCCGAGTCATGCTATGTACTGTTAAAATAATTTTAAATAAGTAAAATTATTGTATGTTGTCATTATTTGTAGCAATATACGTGCTTGCACATGAATAATTATTTCCGTTATTTTCTTCTATATAAACAGTAATTCCACTATCCTCATAAACACACGTTTCATTTAAAACTGGTCTATGTGAACTGTATATCATTCAATAAATTACTTGATTTCCGATTTAACTGTCAGTTCTTCCGCTACTAAACAAAATTATATATTACGGGGATAAAATTGAAGAAACCATTCCACATTTATCTACAAAGAATAAAAATGCATATTTAGTGCTCCCCGGCATCAATTATTGTTCCAAATACGGTCCCATGCGGATCTAAATACGGTAAGCACCGTACCAAACAGAATCGACTGCTGTGGAGGAGACGGCGAATTGATTCCCTGAGTCATGAATGACAGCGGTCTCCTGAAATATGTGGGCAGATTTCAGATGGAGTGGCCTCTGGTTGGTCTCGAGTGTTTTCTTTCTTAGTTGTTTGGGGTAAATCTCATGCCTGTTGATATTGTTCAGTAAAGACATATTACAGGTAGTCATTACAGTCTGGAACTTTTATGTTTCGTAGGTTAATAAATTCCTATATGTATGTGATTTGACATTAAATTAATTTGTTGATTGCCAAACCAAATGTATTATACATTTGTGGCGAAAAACATTAATAAAGTTGCACAACTCAAATTGTAAATTTACAAAAACAATTCTTAAAAAGATTATGTGTTTAGCAAGAATAAAATTATAAATAAAATTATTATGACAAAAATGATCTAGCTAAGTATAAAATGTAGATCATTCAACCACCGAGTGTACTTTTTTCCCAATGGCAGATTGAAAGGGTGACGCATCATGTGTCTCTTTACTGTCATTCGCCATTCGATCTGACTCTTTTAACATTTTAAACGCCCAAATACCTCTCAGACTCAGCTCATCACACAAGATTCTTTAATTTTAATCATTTAATCATTTATTGCAAACATATCTTCGATATGCGTTTAGAACTCTTCTCGTTTGTATCAATACACTATTCGTGTATTTTCATGAATAACAGTCACTGTGCATTTCATGTATACTGGGCACTGAGCTTTTCGTGTATGCGGAGCAATGAGCTTTTGATATATACAGGTCACTGAGCTTTTGATATATACAGGTCACTGAGCTTTTCATATATACGGGCAGTGGGCTTTTCATATATACGGGCACTGAGCTTTTCATGTATTCCAGTCACTGCACTTTTCATGTATAGAAATCAATGAGCTTTTCCTGTGTATTGGTCGCACAAAGCCAATCAATTTAATGATCTTTGAAGTCCTAAAACTTCACAGCTTGTTTTGTTTTGAGTCACAATAGCTTGGTTTCAGACTATTAGAATCTGTGTGTGTGTGTGTGTGTGTGTGTGTGTGTGTGTGTGTGTGTGTGTCGTTTACGTATGTTTAATAATTATTCGGTCATATCGCTTCAATGTCTACAATGTAGCAGCTTATAGTGATGTCTAGCTATGGGGCGTCATGTCGCAGACATGTACCATCATGTTTCACCCAGTCTGGGCCGATCAGTTCTAACACTAACCTTTTAATGCTTAGAGCCAAGCGTGGCAGCTGCTGGTACCATATTTATAAATCTTTGGTATGAATCCGTCGGAGTTCGAAACAAATTTCATGAAATTATTGTGAATGGTTCTAATGGTACACTTAGGTAAAAGACACAAGTCAAGAGATTACACTTACCTCTTTCATGACATTAACCCAGAAGCTGAGGTGTTGTTTCTGTATTTGACACACCGCTTAGTTATGATATATTGGCAAAGTTGGATTGTAATATCTACATTGGATAAAACTATATTCCCTGAACAAGGACACAAGTCACCGAATTACATGTTACCTTATTGTGACCTTTGCTCTAAGGCAGGAGAAATGGCTGCGGAACTGGATAAAATATCTGGTCATGAGATATACTTGGGTAAAATTTTATGCAATTTACCAAAACCGTCTTAGAGTTTAAGATGGAAAAATGTAAGTTACCGAACGTAACAAACAATAACATAATAATAGTATAATGGTTATTTTTTTATTTATTACAATAATTATTCATTTTAAACGTAAAATATCTGAGTCATTGTAACAGCTCAGTACGTGAAGATACAGTATAACTCAGACACATGTATAAGGATTCCATTATAAGTGGCCATGTTTTATTGAAATGATGCTTACTTTGTTTTAAAAAATTGAACATCTTGATATTAATTGCCTAACATGATTTTGATTTTTTAACCCATTTAATATACCATTTGAAACATAAGTTCAATTATCATAGCTTTAAACAGGTATATTAGTGCTGCAGTACAGGGTGGTTTTCCCAACAAAATCCGTGCACCTTTTGTCAAAGGACGTCTGAATCATAAGGTTGCATGATCGTTTCCCACCATCCTATCAGCATGGGTCCATGTCCAGAAAAACCAGCCAGTCTCCAACTTTCAGCTCTGGAAGATGAGTCGTCTCGATGATGCAATCCAGGCCATCGCAGGTTGGGCCCCATAAGCTACACTCGTATGTAAGCTCAATTTCTGGTTCCTGTAGCCAACAGGAATATATTTCTTAACAAGCTATTATTGGTTGACATATTTTGTGTAGTTTCTTTCCCACGTTCCTGTTTGGTGGAAAAACTTTTGAAGGTCAGACGAGACTATAAAAAGGATTCAGCGTTTAAATGCTGTCATAAAAGCTTTTTAAAATTTCTCATCACACGGCCAATGTTAGACAAACGAAAAAATTGAACATTTTGAAAATCGAACTCTCAGCTACAGCTCGTTTTAAAAAAAAAACCCCAACATATATTGAAAAATCGACATGAGTTCCCTAAACTGGCAAATTTTATGGACAAAAAAAGAGTTCAAACGGGTCAAAACTCTGTAAAGAAATAATGCCGAATGATGCCGAATGGTGCCGAATCATGCTCTAGTAGAGTAATACAAATTACGTAATAAATTTGATTGAACTAAAGTATACTTCCGGTATTGAAAGGGTCATAAACAAAGGGTATGCATTAAAGGTCCAACTATCCAACTTATATCATTACAAAAATTATAAGCTGGAACTAGATGTCATAAATAAAAAAATTTTCCGAGATCGCATATCTCATTAGTATAAAGCTTCACACAAAAGTGGCAATTACAGTGTCTGATCGATTATGGTGTAAAGTTTATTTACGGAAGTTTAGGTGTGATCTGCAAGTTTGCTCTTGTGAAAAAAAACCCCACAGAAAATAAAATTGTTTGCTCATTCGACTGAGGATAAACACACTTAACGGCAAAGTCAGGATTAGATATTTCTCAAATTTGATATCAAAACATTCAAAAGAGGTATACTTATTGTAACAAATATTAGTACCACTTGGACCTAATGACATTCAACTATGTAGTTGATGTGCAATCTTGTCAATGCAAGTTTACTCACGTAAAGGGAGTTAATCGGTTCAGTCAGAAACGATTCCTAGGTATGTCCTTACTCTCATTGGACCTCGTTTTTGTGGTAGGAACTTATATTATGTAGATATATATCTTTGTAACTCCAGAAACATGATTATGTCTAATTTTTATAATTGTTATTCATGGCTGTAAGTCGTAGAGAATATCTTTCTTTAAATTTTGCGTACGTGACCAGACATATAATCTATAATCATATACTTACGTATGTATTGACAATTATTAATACTAATACTAATATAATATTTAATGGCGCATATAGACTAATTTTTTTTCAGTAATTGATTGGGTTTCAATGTTTCTAGAATATTTCTGTAACCTTCCATTGATTAAAATAGGTCATATGAATAGACCAGACCGACGCACACTAAACAGTGTTATTTATTATGTGGCTTTGTGATATACTCTCGATGGACCGTTTATATAAGGAGAGAATTAATGAATCCAATTCATTCCGATTTTGGAGTCATTTTCATAACTCCAAGATACTGTAACTCCATTTATAACTTTGATAACTACAATTTTAAGTTTAAAGAAACTAGTTTGTGTTGCTTTAACGTTACTTAGTTTGTAACCATAGAGTCTTAACACTTGGAAACAAGTTGTATCCCCACCCAAACGAAGCAGTGGCTCAGTGGTTAAGTCGATTGATTTTAAATCATAAGGTTGCATGATCGTTTCCTACCATCCTATCAGCATGGGTCCATTAGATAATAATTCATGAATTTTAAGGTCATGGATATCTTGCTTTTACTTAGTCTGTCATTTTTCAGGAGTAAAGCATTTTTAAGTTGCATTTTAAAACAGATTCGTTTTCAACTCTTCGGCATTACACATTATTGCGAGTTTAAACATATTTAGCAATTGTTTACCATGGATTGATTATTTTATATACATGTTTGCAAACTTTATTCTACATTTGTAGCACAACAAACTTTTTCGTGCAATATGTCTATATGACAGGACAACACTTATGAGATGTTTATTAATCTATTCTTTATAAAGATAAATATAATTTAAGTAAAACGGGAAAATAATGTTTCTAGTGTTTGTATTTCATGCATATTTTGATTCACGATATTTATAGTATGCATATATTACCCAAATCTCATTTGTTTTATTGGTCGTGTAGCAATTTTTCCAATCCCTTTGTTTTCTGTGACTATGTGAGTCGGTCCACCTAACATGACACCTTTGTTGCATAGTTTATAATCATCATCATCCCTTACTTATGTGAAACAATCACCTGTTTCTTTGTTTTATATCGATTTGGGTTCTCTCTTTATGTTAGATATTGTGAGTTTTATTTGTTTTGTGTTAGAGTTTGCATTTTGTTGTAGTCGCATTTATTCCCGTCTTGACTTTATTCCCCCAAGAATACATAGACTACATCGTGTGTGGGGTGGGGTGGGATGGTAGGCTTGGCAACCTTGTCTTGGAAGTGGAAACTTTTGAGCATGTGAGGCCCGGTTCTTCGCACCATATCCCCTAATCAGAGTGATATAACCAACTACTTCCCTCGCAATAGTTATACGTCTTTTCTCTCCAGTCTTAGGCGACTGAAGTTCCTCTGTTAGTTTTAAAGGTTAAAGAAATCAGCATTCACACTGATTTATTACCAACTCTTGCTATTTATTATTCTTCTAAATATTGTATGTTTGAATTTTAAAGACCAAAATGTAAGTTTTAGATATTATTATTTTGCATTGTGTTACGTGTCTAGGCTCGTACAAGGTAACAAGGAAAAGAGCGAAGCCAACAAGCTATGTAAAAATTAACAAAATCATGTATTGCCCTAGAAAACAAGGTAAACATATGAAAAAAGACTTACGGTTTGTGAATCAAATCCAAAACTTAATAACAAAATTAAAATGGAAGTCCTATGGCTGCTGATCATTTTAGTGAGCTGTATAAAGTTATGTTTCCTGACTAGCTATAGCCAAAAAGTTCTTAATAAATAAAAGTTCGAATCCTGATGAAGTCCCAAAATTGAAGGCGATGACGTCTTCTATATCCCGTTTTGTGCTGTTGTGTCAACAGTTCCCTATCGAATTTTATGATTCAAGGATAATATTCAGGCTTTAGAATTCCGAATAATTTCCAATCAATGTCTTTGTCCAATAATTTTGATGAAGAAGTGCACTTATATGTTTTTTTTCAGAGAAATTAATATATAATTCCGAAAACTAGAAAAACTTAACTCAAACTGGTCACAGCACGGAATACCTTTGAACTCCAGAGGTATCAATTAACTAGTGAATCCAATTACTAAAAGCGTCTGTTTTAAACGCAGTCTTACATCACGTGATGGGGTTACGTGGTCACTTAATTCAAATGGCGCGTTAAGACCATAAGACAATTGAAAAGTACGCCAATGACTAATTTTATTCCACCTAACGAATCTTGCTCTAAGATTCAATAATAAAAAAATTAAAAGGTTGTTTACAATAGAGTTAACACGCAAGCCAAATATGACATTGATTACGACTAATGATCTGCACTTTAAATGTGAATCAAGGTAAGGAACTAGGTCAGCTAAAACTAAAATGTAGCAACTCTGATATTTACTAGAATGAAACTCACCTTTCTAGAAAAAAATGCCAATTCAAGAGAATAAAGTTATCATTACAATAATATGTAGTGAAATAAAAATAAAATAAAAAGAATTTAAAACTAACACACAAGCAATTAAATTACATATAAATAATAATTGTCAAGTTCACATTTAATGTTTTTCTCCGTTCTTTGTTTTCAGTTTTGGTTTTCATATATATAGTTTGTTAATGTTTTGTTTCTTTTTTGTTTAATGCTTGTTTGTTTTTGTTTTTTGTCTTTTGTTGATGATATTCTTTTCTGGTGTTGTTTGGTCTGTCTATATTACTTCAATTTTAATTTGAGTTTTTTCTTGGTTGTCCTATAGTTTTGTTTTGTCGTTCTGTTGGAATGGTAGTCTTAAAGTCTATGTTAATGGTTTCATACATAAAGATTCCTGTCAAAGTTTGCCGTCCAAGCCCGCTAAGTGTTTTTCACACTCATATAATCCTGTTTCGGCGACAATAAAACGGGTAATTTATTTGCTTCCACCTTTGGTGTTTCCTGTCCGAAAGTTATGTAATATGATGTGTTTCCGTTGCTTCGTCTATATGTTTTCTCTAGCGGGGGATTTTCCTCCTCCTTCGAATGAGTGGTTCGCTCTGGTTTATTTTTTTTTTCCGGTCTGAGTTGTTTTGCTTGATATCTGTTTCTTGGGTGATAATATTTCTTTTATTGTTTCTTGAACGCTTTTATCCGATTACTTTCTGCTGTGTATCTTAATTCACCCGCATCTTCGTCCACCCCACCCCTTCTGTCATGCTTTTTTTATGAGTCATACCCGTTTCAACTCGTATCCTTTGTAGGGTTTACTTGTATACTTTTGTCTGTAAAGTTAAAGTGTTCATCCAAATCAGTGTCTGATATAATTTCTGGTTCATAAAAATGTGTAAAGGCTGTCTATGCTGCGGCTTGTGTATGTATTTCTTTGTTGTTTGGTAGTGGCAGGGTTTCTTCACTCCTTAGCCATGTGTTCAGTTTGACCACATCTAGGCCACGGTGAGTGGCTGAAACAGCCTATATTAAACACGTTTAAGAAGAAAATCCTTCCATCGGAAGAATGTGAGTACTTTACTTTCCTCTTCCGTTACTACAGTAACACCGTTGACCCCTTTAAGTACCGTTGTGTATTCCATAAATGTAGACATTTTGCGCGCCTTTACAGTGAAGTTCAGTTGATTTTATAATTTGAATTTAAGCTATTTTAAGGTAGCTCTAACGGTAAGCTAATCATGACGACATTGAGTCCTCTTTCATACTGTTACTCTTCCTATTGGAGGAGTAACCGCCACTTATATTTTATTGCCTTTGATTTCAATAATTCCACTTTAGAGTAGGACAGTAGTCAAGTCTGGATCGTAATAAGATGTTTTTTAGTTGCATTACAGAAAGAAAAGATATGTTCGTGACATGTTGGTGTGATGAGAAAATACTGTCAATTGTGACAATTGGGTTTCGTACTGGTGATGTGAATTTAATGTTGGTGCTGCTGTTGTTTATTGTTTCGGGTTAAGGAGGAGGAGGAGTGAGAATGTCTTTCTGTGATGACTGAGATATCGTCAGTTTTGTTATCACTTATCTGCAGATTATTACGTGTCATCCATGACTTAGCATTGGAGATGCACCTCTTCGCGCATGATATTCACTTGAAGGAGGTATGTCCAATAAAGAAGACGAAGACCGTCAGCAAACAGATATAGCTGGTTGTAGCTGCCTCAAGAAATATAGGCCATCCCCTCACAAGATCACCAGATTGAAACCCTAAGAAAACGTCTGCGTCGATCTCGTATGATGTAAATACACCTAATATTTCGCATTATATGTCTGTGTTTCTGTGTCTTCGTTTCATGTATACCCCTTGCCAGAGAAAAAAGTTAGTTTCAAAGTTCGTTCTTTTCATATTTTTCTGACTTTAATGTCTCTTACTTCTTTGACTTGTTTCTTCTCGTATTTTCCGAAAAATGTTCGGGTGTCTTTAATTCTAAGACTGCACAAAATGCCTAGTACTTCTTCAGAATACTGATAGCCTACATGATATCATGGGTCATTTGAACATGTAGAAATGAGACAGCTACCATGACCAGTAGAATTCATTTATTTAGAAACCATATCAGCAAGTATTTTCAAATCTAGGATAAATCTCACAGTCAAATCTCCTTGTAATCTTTACTAGCAATAATTTGCTGAATTCCCCTTTCTCCTTTGTCATTGAATTATTAATGACTCACAAAGGAACGTAAAGACCCTATTGAGTTAGAAAGGAAACTTAAATTTTCACGCTGATACTATTATATGCACAAAACGCAGTGTCTTAGACAGATTATGATGCTGCTTTCTATACATAAAATTTAGAAATTTTGAAATCTCATCTTAGCAGAAACGTTTTAGTGGGCCTTTCTTTTGTTTCACGGAATAAACCTACGAAGTATCCTACATTTGTAAAATGACAAGCACGTTGTTTTAAACACTATGAAAAGGTACATATTATAAACGTTTGCGAAACTGTATATTTATTAATAAAATTGCAGTAAAAGTTTGAAAAGGAAACTTTCTGGAAATAAACTAACATACATGCAACAATATTTTACAGCAGACAAATTTTGTCCTCTCCGCGAAAACAATGAACCCACGTATAAACCAACAACAATGTAGACAGATTACGAAAACAAAAGCTAGAATAATTAATTTAGATTGAATATTTCGTTAGTTCTTCTTATGTAAAGCCCTCTAAATGACATGTCAATTATTCCGAATTGTTGAAACTATACAATTTATAGTAGCATCGAGTATTCACACAGACACCCACTTTCATGGAAAACTAAACACGGGGTCGGAAAGTGCCCATTTTGTTATCTCACTCTTGATTTAAGCACATATTACTACAGATTGCTACCGAGATTCATTTGAAACAAATATGACATAAAAAAAGACAATGCATATAGACTGATTTTAAAATGATCCCAGAATTCGATAACTACAACTCCCAAGATGACAGACCATTTATAAATGTTAAGGAAGAAGAAAAGTTTCAATTAGAAAACTGCATTGGCTTTTATATAATCAGATGTATAAATTAAAACTTCATTACTCCAGGGCAGTTTGATCCATCGGAATTCATAGTAAATAGTTAGAAGTGAGACTATCAAAACCAATTATTAATTTTATTACCTACCATGCCTCAAATTTAGTCTGATGTTGCATGATGTCATTCTTTAATGATGCGAACAGCCATTGCTGTACTGGCGTGTTGTATAAAGGGTTTCTTCCAGTTAATAATAATGGTTTTGTTGTTACAATATATAGTAGCAAGAATGTAACCAAGGATTATATAAGATAATTGTATAGTTTGTCTTTACAAAACTTTCAGTAGTCTTCACAAGGAAATGAAAACAGCAGTTATAATGCAGAAATAAATTCAGACTAAAGAAATACTGGCTACTATTATAAGAACCTTTATCCGGGTTTTTATGTGCAACTTTCATCTTTACGTGTTGGAACAGCAAACAATAGCCAGTTTTATGCTGACTTATCATTAACCATTGGCATACTTATAGGTTACTGCATTTGAATGGGAAAATATGAACGAGTTTTTTGGATGGATATATTACACTACTATGGGAGCGCAGTATATCCATCCGAGAAAACGAACTTATATTTTCCCATATCATTTTTTCCCATTTTCCCCTACCATTTTATCATATGCTTATTTCTTATTCTTCCCAAGGCTTAAACACATAAATAAAAGTACACTACAAGAAACAAATTGACTAAATTTATGCAGTATTCGAAACTAAATACATAAGCGTTAAGCGATCATTACACAACATTATTAATGAGCGCATAACTCCGCCCAGATAAATTTGAAGTTGGTCCCGTAAGTTTGGAAAGAAAATGGCGTATGGACTACTTAAAACTGAAATTTGTAGTAATATTGTTAATAAATATGCATTGCGACAACTTTTCTATTTGACCTTAAATGAATATGTTTTGTTATTTTTGTCGATTCAACGCAATCTTGTGATTATGTTTTTAATTTATCTACATGATGTGAATTGCATCGGATTCCAGCAGCGTCTGCCAGTTTATTGGTATTGAAGTGTGTTGACATCGGCATGCATGTTTCGTTTCTGTCATTGAATTATTTAGATCATAATGTGGGAAAATTATAAAGCCTTTCCATTGCAATTATTCAAAAGATGCTGTGGAGTTTATTAAATTTTAGTGTAGCAAGGAGTATGTAACTGCACTTGAAATATACTCCAAATTACAGTACAATTTAACGTGTGTAATCAACCTTGAGAACCCATGACATAATTCATGTAATTCAGATTTATAGAACTACGAAAGTATATTTGTTTAGGAAATTCAGGATGCAAAAGTGTAAGTATATTTTGCCATTTTTATTACCAGCTAAAAAAGACATTGCATGTGTATAACTTGCGTGTTATTGTGAGGACCTTGTATGGCGTCTATATAGAGCCTAAATCTGAAACAGTGTATCAAAAACGTAAACGCTGAATGTGCCAAATCAGTTTGTGGGTGTCAGTCTATGAAACATTTGCTGGTGTGTGGCAGTCCATTAAATATCTGCTTTAGCCCATTCATAAAAATATTTTACGTTAAAAAATAGTTCCTTTGAATTGAGCGCGAGGAGTACAATATGAAGGTGTGCAATATCGGTAAATACTAAACGATTCTGACAATGTGAAGTCAACAGAGAGAACAAAATGAGCATATAATAAATGCACATACACTGTCATAAGACGTACATGCCTTTCAATAGTGAAAAATACAGTCTTACCTTTAGAAGTAACAATTAATTGCGATTGAACTCATAATGACTGGCATCTGCAATGAAGATTGACGCTAATCACAATGCATCCATTCATCAACTTTTGTGATATGATTGTACGTACAAATCATGCAAAATGACATGAACACAAAAACGTGACTTTTGTCAGAGTAGAATATCAAATGTACGTCATTGCGATTTTATTTGCACACGTTCTATACTGATGTGAATGTTATCAATCATCCAGTTTAACGATGCTAGCTAAAATAGTTCAAACAAAATTTCATCAACGTCATCAATGATGTATGAAAGATGGATCACAGCGTACATATGTTTATGGTTTGATTTGAACGGATGATGACACTTGGCTGTCTTCTCTGATAAGTGGGTGTGTTTTCTTTCGTTAAACAAAAGTATTGACCAATCTGGGTTAGTATTTTTAAGACCTACTGCATTTACTTATCGTTCAATTATTAATTTTAAGCATATTTAAAGTTGTCAAATTGGTACTACTACTTTGAAATAGGATTGAGACACAGAGTTTGACAACATCTTTAGTGTCACATTTACACATTTACTTGTAATAACGAGAGAGAGAGAGAGAGAGAGAGAGAGAGACAGAGAGAGACAGAGAGAGACAGAGAGAGATTGATAAATCACAATCTCCTTTTATACCGTTCAGGAATTAAAATTAAAAATATCTTACTTTTTCTATCATTTGCTTTTATACATTATGAGTCCGCAGTATAATTTAAACGGAAGGAGATTGTTCTCTGTATTGATGCCCTATAAATCATTTCTTATGAATCGTTGCGTCATTTATATATGGATAGCGTTGGTATCCCAATTCAACTATAACAAGAACTTACCCGTGGAACATATGCCGTAACATGATCATAAGCATGGTCAAAGAGAAGACAATTGAAAGATCCGTACACCTCGTCGTAGATGTAGTACATCATGGCAGGCTCGTCTGAAGCACTTAAAAGTGTCATGGGTTCTCCGTCTGAAACACACAAATCATCCACACCCAGGCTCAGTGCGGAAGGACTTGCTTTGTTCATGAAACACCAAGAAATAATTTGCTTGTCATGAATTTGGTTCAACACGAAAACCAAAGCTAATTACACGGCAATCCAAATATTCTAACTCAGTAACGAATATTCTGCAGTAACAAAACATCTACCATATCTTTCGTGTGTCAAAGGAAATCTGTTGAAATCTAATGAAAATACTTTTGCTAATGTCAACAAAATGGCATGGCAACAAATATGGAGAATTGCATATCCTTTTCCATTCGATAATATTGCAGTGGCAAAATTGTGTGTACAGCCAGAATTTATATATATGTTCTTAAACAACGTCCATATGGGAATGTCTTAACAAATTTCAAAACTCTTCATGGCGTTTTTAAGGTCAATACTTAAAACCAATAACTAAAATTAAAAGTGTTTAGTACAGTTTAAGCTCTTACTTTATTGTTTACAACAATGTCTGTGCCGTTTGCATGCTTTCTATAGTAGTCAACCCTAACTCATCCTATGCCGAATTTAATCTGCACCCGTCCAGGACTCCAGCCCTTTAACCACTAAGCAAAGGCTAGACCCTTTGCATATATGTCAAACAACTCACGCAAAATTTAATTGGCAAATTGCAGACATCTAACTAAATGAGGCAAACGTGACAATTGTTGACACTTAATCCTGTTTTGTATATCCGCTTTGATTGGATAACTTTCGCGTTTAATAGTGACTATATTCTTATATATATATATATATATATATATATATATATATATATATATATATATATATATATATACACATATATATACATATATATATATGTATATACATATGTATATATATATACATGTATATATATATATATACATGTATATATATATATATATATATATATATATATATATACATGTATATATATATATATATATATATATATATATATATATATATATATATATATATATATATATATATATATATATATATATATATATATATATATATATATATATATATATATACCAGTTTTTGGTGCTTCGTAGGCAATCATATATATATAATGAACGTTGAAAATATCAAAGCCATTGTTTCTGCTATTGAAAAATTAAAGCATGACGGAATTCAGTTATCTGAAGGCCTTGATGCTGACAAATTTGTGTGTGAGCTTGAATAGGTACAACAAAGAAAATTTCAAAATAAATTTACATAATCTTCTAATTACAGATTCGTAAGGTCAATTTATAATTCTGTTAGAATCTTTACAACTGGTAAACGACACACAAGTAAAGCTATTTGCGCCTCTTGCCTGTTCAATCGAAAATATAAAAAGCGCATTATCTCACGAATATGAAAGAAAAAAATGATAGAAAAATCGTGTGATGCAATTGAGAAGATTATGCTATTTGATTCTGTAATAAATGATAGTAAAACTGAGGATAGCGATAGTGAAGGTAAATCCCTGACACAGTCAGGAGATATTGATTATAGCTAAACAGAACCCTTGGCAAGATTGATAGAATCGAACTTTATATAAATTAAAATAGACAGTTATTATATGTACTCAAATATAATCTTTTGGTCATACTTTATTGAATATGCAGAATTATATGTTTTATTTGCGACAGATTAAACCGATTGTGGATGAATGCTAAAATATTTGGTTGCTGCACGTATTGACGGAAAATTATTTCTTGGTCGGTTTCTGTATTTATGGATTTAATCGCTCTCTTTCCAAATAATTTACATTTTCCTGTATTTCCACGTCTGGAATTCTGGCTCTGCGTAATAGCTTGCAGGTTAGAAATTTCGTTATCTTGAGGAATTCTATCAATGTGGTCAATAATAAATCCATCTTTTATTTTCCCATAAAATCATTCAAAGATAAACCTATGTGAAAAATAATTTTTATTTTCGTTCATTTTAAATTTAAAATAATCAACATTATTAAGACTACCGAGTGGTTTCTTTAGTCTACAATGTCTAATAGCACCATCTCTGGATGCCTCGTAATTCGTATATATTGGATGTCCCACAAATTCTTTTTGCTCCATTTGTATAAAATATTCAATTGTTTAAATCATTATTTTTGAAATTTGGTTCGATAATCATTTTCTGTCTTTATAGGGGATTTACCTGTCGATGTATCTTTTTTGTCATAATGTCGTTTAAGTTCCCTATATTTTTTACCTCCACAATTTTCACATAATTGCGTTTTTCCTATAACTCCAATACCACATTGAATGCATAGTTTTGCTCCTGTCTGATACTCTGCATATGGTAATAGCAGTATTTGTTTACGCATGACTTATTACAATAAGAAATATGTCCAATTTTTTTAACCAAACACAGTTATTTTCTGTTTGAATCATTATATATACTAAATTTCAATTTGAATATTTGTCTTATTTATAATAATGGAGGAATTATCAGCAATTGAACCATCTGCTACTAGATTTGATCTTGACAGATTATTAGGATACCAATTTAGTGTTTCGATGAAAGATCTAGCTTTAACAAATGCAGATATAACTAAACGTATCCGTGAGGCCAAAAGGGAATTTCGTGAGCACGGTGCTGTTCATGTGTGGTCAACTTTCAGAGTTAAAACCAATATTAATATTATGAACGACGAACGAGGGAAGGTAATTATTAACCACCTTGATAATCAAAAATATTTTATTTTAATAAAATTTATTGTGGAGACAGAAGATGATATTTGGATTATTCGTGATAAAAGGGACCCCGTTCATATACATTCTGGAAATAATAAAACGATATTTTTAAGTAACAAATCCAAACCTGGAATACTGACTGGTATTGATAGACCGTATTTTGAGCGAGGGTATCCAGTTACTGCTGTGGTATATGGATTGTTTTTACTGAATGATAAACCTAATATTGCGGATCTCAAACCGATGAGACTATCAGAGTCAAGAATAAACTGTTGCGGAGCGCATTACTGAACATTTTACAAATATGATGCGTGGTAATGGCTTATCAGATTTAAGACGTAAAAGAATATGTGTATGGGCAGAAACTGTTAAAAATTCTGGTGCATCTATTAAGGATGTTGCTAAGCTAGAAAAGTTATTAAGATTTCCAATAACAGTAAAAACACTAACAGGAGAGATATTGTACAAACCAAAATATACAAAAAAATAGAAGTCCTATAACGATTATTGATCATAATACACATGCATGGACTGATGCTGTAACTGTATTTCCACGAGACAGAATGGTAAAATTTTATAATGGTCATATATTTGATTTTATTAAAAATATTAGTAAAAGTGACCCTGTATCTGTTTGTTTATTTCAGAGTTTGGAACACGATTACGATCAATTTATACGACCTAATAGTGATATTTATTGTACAGAATCTCTTTATGAAGAAATGAGAAATCTTGCACTAAAATATACTGCTGACGATGTCAAAGTTAAACAAGTAATAAATAATTGTTTTACAGTACCATCGGTAGCGACTCATTTTGCTCAAGAGAAAAATTTATGGAAACCTACAAGATTAGAATTTATTGAGGATATACAAAAAAGTTGCATAGAATATGGGCACGGTGGATTATGGAATACTAAATACGAGTATAATGATGTTATCTCCGTCGATATGGCTGCATGTTATCCTGGGAGTTTCCTTGGATATGGAGAATGTTCTAAATTCTTTAATAGATTTGGACATCACACACATGACATGACCAGAGTTTCGATAAATGGACCCTTACCAGATTTTGACTTAACAGGATTTGCATATGTAGAATCATTCGAGTTCGGAAAAGATCTCCATCCGATTACTTATGCTTGGTTTGGAAGACATTTTTTTCAGAAAAATGTTGAAGTCCAGTAGTGTTATTAAGATATATGATTGATGCTGTATTTTTAGTATCGTTAAGGGTTGATGACGCGATTATATCCTATAGTGCACAAAAGTAAGTTTGGTTACCAGAACCAGATAGATTTAGTATTGATGATACAATGAAAGCATTTCCTGATCTTGCCGAAGATGACATAATTAAAATTACTGATAATATACGTAAATGCAGTGAAGCGCACGATGAAAAACGTGCAAAAGATTTTGGTAGAAAGATAATCGGCAAGTTTACTCAAAGCAGTTCATACGGTCATAAATGGCACTGCGTAAGATTGATTATGGACAATGCTGAGTTAAATTTTATAACAACTGTTACAACGGAGAAAAACACATTTATAAGCCGAAGTAATGCTTATTTATCGGATGGGACCAAACTAGGTACCATTGTGGACTATATTGAGGGCGACTCACCGCAGTTTACTCATTTAAGATGTTCGATGCAAACCTATGTTTCTATAAATTTACTGTCTATGATAAATAGATTTCCTCGTCACGCTGTTTGAGTTGCTACGGATTCATTTTATATAAACAAAAAATATAATGATTTATTAAATCTGCTATTCGTTAATGGTGAGTGGGGAACATGGAGGATAAAGCAAGAAAATATACTTAGTTATTCTGAATTTGCTGACGTTGAAATTAAGGAAATGTATTACAGAAATAATAATCAAATATCAAAGTCATCTGCACCCTCTGTGTACGATCCTGTGGCTAGACATAAAACTATTTATCTAAATGGGTGTGGAGGGTCAGGTAAAACAACTCGTGTGATTAAATTAATTATGAACAACAATTCAGATATGATTGTTTTGACACCTACACATAAACGTGCTAGAGAGATAAAAGAACGAGGTGTAAAACTTGCACTTATCATAGTTTCTTTAGGTGGTGCGCAGATACATGGTTTCCTGAGCGAATGGGTGAAAAATATATACCTAAGTATATTATATGGGACGAGATATGTACAGTGTCGTCAGAAACAATAAAAACATTCCTTGAATGGTTATTAACAAAAACACGACTGTGATTATGTGTGGTGATCATGGTCAACCACCTCCTTTTGTTGGACAGTCTCCACATGAATGGCTAAAGAATAATGTGGATTATTACGAAGAAATACATGATCATAGAGCTATTGATGAACCGCTGAAAGAACTTAAAAGATTAATCAGACTACAACCAGATAAAATACAATGTGTGATATTGCGTGAGATAATTCCAGAAACTACCATGAATGATTTTTGGACTTTATGGAGACCCATTGATTTGATAGTCGCAAGTAGAAAGATAGTTCGTGATGAATTGCAAAAAAAAATTATTTACGTTACATAAAGAAAAGTTTTCACATCTACCAGTACCATTATGTTATCGCCCAGCAGAATATTGAAGTTGAAATTCCAGGTGGAGATACTGAAGGTGTCCGAGTACAAAATCTGGTATTGAATGATATAGTTTTCGTAGCAGCTGATATTGTTAAGAGTGCATTGAGTATGGATAAATCACCGTGGACGTTAGGATACGCTATAACGATTCATTCGTCACAGGGATTAACTATATCTGATACAAATATCTGGATTGTAGATGATCGAGTCGAATGGTCAAACTTTGTCTATCTCGCAGTATCTCGCGTCAGAAGAATAACTCAACTACATAGAATTGTCATAGATTATTTGATAACTGAGGAGATTACTGATGACGCTGATGTAATAAAGAAAAAAATAGCGTCTTATAAACAATGTGACAAAACAAAAGAAACGTGACTTTGATATTAATACTGAATTTATTATAAAACTAAAACAACTACAGAATAATGACTGTGCAAGTTGAAACACAATAATGTTATGGCAATATTCGAATAATAATCAAAGACAACTTACCGTAGACAGAATTAATAGTGATTTTGGTCACACACGTGAAAATGTAATGTTGACCTGTCTTGAACGTAATCGACGTATGTGTTCTAGTTTACATAAGTGAACGCGGTGGTAATTGTGTATCCGCAGGAATTACTTGCAATTGTTCACGCACTAATCCACTTTGAGGTGCATATAATCTAGTCTGTATATGGGTGGTCTTCCAGTAGATCTAACCACGCTAGAAATTGTATGTGTGGTCACACTCCAAATAGGGTCAGTAGCTCGTCTTTTGCCACCCTCCAACTCCCCTGGTTCGTATAAATATCTCGCAATCACATTACCTAATACTGGTTGATGACCTCGTTGTCCGTATTCATCGCTATATGGTATATATTTTTTTTTGTTGCCTTAGAAGGTTTCATGGAAGTTGTACGAGTAATTAATTTCATCATTTAATGCAGATATCACACTTGGTAACCTTACAACCCATTCACGAGATCGCTCACCGGTTTTAAGGTCATCAGATATTTCCTTCGCGTATTGATATCCAAAGAATCGCTCAGCAAGTGTTCGATTAAATCGTTCAACGATTGCTTGATCACGATGAATTTCAGTATGCCCTTGTCTGATTTGGACGTTATGTTTTTTCATCAAAGATCATACTGTGCCAAGAAATTCTTTACCAGGATGAACTTGTAGTTTTGGCCATCTTAGACTACCACGTTGATAAATTCGCTCAAACGCACATTCAACTTCAAATGCTGTTTTTGTTGATAATGGTTGTTTCTTTATATCTACTTGCAGTATCAGCAACAGTCAATGTGTATTTGTACGTGCGTGACTTTCGTCCACGTGTTTTAATAGTATTATATGGTAAAAACAAAATATCTGCTTAGTGAACTTCGTTAGGAACAACGACATTAAAATGTGCATATTGATTTTTTTTGGTGGTGGTAAATAAATTTGCCATATTGCCTGTCGTGCTAATCACGCTGCAGCAACAGAACGTGAAGCTTTACCTTTCCAATACCCTCTAGGACTATAATAAATGGATTCCATTATAATAATTATTTAATTAATTACCAGCCCCTAACTTTTTTTACTTTTCATAGCGGATTTTATTAGGAAACTAGCGAGTTTCTCTCTAACAGATTTATTAGTTATAGAATTTAATGCATGAATCAATTTTACATCTGCGAGATGCCGTTGTTGTAATTCTGGATTTTTATAAGCAACATCATGAATGTGACATGCTTGATCGATCTTATTTACTGGACACTCTCCTGGTTTTGGTTGGTCTTGATTATCAAGTCGGATATCGAGACGAGTTCCAGGACCACAGTAATTATATCCAGGAAAGTGTTTCTCACCAATATACATAGCCCATGGTAATCCAGGTAATTTTCCTAAAGAAGCAGCAATATCCCCATCTATCTTTGTTGTCCATGAGATAAATATATATATTTTTGTACCACATTTTACACATTTACCTGTTAATGATTGTCGCTTATTTTTTGTTATTATTGTTGTCAATCCAACGGTGGGTGTAGATGATCTACATCGAGCACAATATACACTCATGTTATTAATAATATGGATACAATAATTGATTTTTCGGCGACACGAAAACAAGAACCAGTAAAGCACCATCCAGCATTGCCAAATTCGATAAGGATGATTATAATAGGTCCATCTGGATCAGGTAAAACACAATTATTATTAAATCTATTAATGAGGTGGTTGAGATGGAACAAACTATATTTAATAGCACCGTCTGTGGATGATCAGCATTGTTACGAAGTACTTAAAGATTTTAACGAGAAAGCAAAATCAGTTAATAAAGACGGTGAAGATATTATTGATTTTATCACAGATATAGATAATGCCCTATCTGTAGATGACTTGGATGGATTCATTAATAATCTCATAGTATATGATGATGTGATGTTGGACAAACAATCTAATCCAGCTAGAATATTTTCTCGAGGTCGTCACAAAAACACAGACGTGATTTATGTTACTCAAAGATATACACAGATACCTTAAGTGATTAGAGATAACTGTAATATTTTGGTTGTGTTTAATGGAGTAGATAATTATACCCTGCAGAATATTTATTAAACTTGGTGTTCATGGGACATGGGTATGAATAAATTTAAAAATCTCTTTTCTAAAGCACAATCAGTTCCGTTTGGATTTATAACAATAAATCTACATGACCCAAGATCCAGATAGGTCTGGATAAAATCTTTGGTTAATCCCTGATAAAATCAGGAGCAGTAGAGAGGGTGAAAGACAATTGGGTCGTTTTGTAGTAAGCAAAACCGAAAAAAATCGTAAAAAATATAGTCAATAATAAAGTAACAAAACTGAGCTAACATCATGCGGTTTTTATCCGTACGGAAACATAATAGTTAGAGACATTAGTTTAGCGTTAGTGACTTATTTTTTTGAGCCAGTTGTAGCAACCCTTATTTTCGTTAAAGATACGAGCAAAATTTTGTAGGATTCACCCTCCCTGCTGCTGTTTAATAGGTAAGCAGCAGGGAAATTATGTACGAGCAGCAGATACTGAATAACTATATTATTATAAAACTATATTATTATAAAACTGTAGCATGAATTTGCTTCAATTTCTAAATATAATACTGAAAATATACCATGTATAATATATATATATATATATATATATATATATATATATATATATATATATATATATATATATATATATATATATATATATATATGTATCTATATATATCTATACATACATACATATATATATATATATATATATATATATATATATATATATATATATATATATATTATATATATATATATATATATATATATATATATATATATATATATATATATATATATATATATATACATACATATATATATATATAAATATATATATATATATATATATATATATATATATATATATATATATATATATATATATAATCACATTGCATTTTCTGCATGAGTTAACGTCCGATAAAGGATGTTTTACGAAGCTATACATAACCATTTGACAAGAGTACGTAAATTAACTCGAATTTTTATGCTGTAGAGGTAGACATATATATATATATATATATATATATATATATATATATATATATATATATTATATATATATATATATATATATATATATATATATATATATATATAGATAGATAGATAGATAGATAGATAGATATTTATATATAGATAGATAGATAGATAGATAGATAGATAGATAGATAGATAGATACACACATGTCAGTAATTCTCTTTGTTGCCCATTTATTATTCAGTAACACCTAATTGTTGATGGATAACAGTTAAATAGGTAATAATTTTCTGAAAACGATATATTTTGTCTGTATCTAAACCTCGACTATACGTTACACTTATACCCAGAGGGATATAATCGTCTATTGCTCAACAGAGTGGCAAAGTAGAGATATCGCGCTTTATTATATATATATATATATATATATATATATATATATATATATATATATACACACATACTGTATTCTGTATATATATATATATATATATATATATATATATATATATATATATATATATATATATTTGCAATCTGAAAAATACAAATTTTAAAACGTTTGGAGGAAAAAATATATATTTTGTATGATAAATTTGCAGATAGACATGGTAATTAATAAAATATTCATTTTATATTTGAGTTTTCAGAGAATATAAAAGCATTTTTCGCGATTTCGTTTACTTGCGAACCGGCATTCAATGCAATTAAACATCTATTATATATTTATTAATAATGAATATTGTAGAACCTTAATCGGCCTAATTAGCTAGAGAGCGACTAGAGGCAATTAAAAAATATTTACCTGCTCGTGATTCTGTTCAACAGCAACTACAATCGCGTCAGTTGAATGTAAGGAGGCCACAAAACAATTATTTAAACCTATCACTGAAACCACTAAAGGTATTACATCTGTATTAGAGAAAAGCGCTGAGGCAACTTGAAAAAAATGCGGAAAGAACCTAGAAAATGAAAAAGACTTTTAGAGAACTTCTTGCCCAAATAGCTGCTGCTCAAACACAATTACAAGAAGTGCAAGTAATTGAGAATGTTGAGAAAGTTCGTGAACAGGTCGGTGACGTAAGAGATCTTGTTACGCAAAAATCAAAACCTAAACCAACAGCCTGATGTACCGAATATGGTCATAAACTACTTCATGATAACCCTATTGAACTTGCAACAGAAGCAGGATATTCACGTCGTGGTACATTATTAGATCCAAAAACCGGCAGTGTTTCAAAAAATAATTTGGTTTCTTTTATGTTTTAAAAGTATTATAATATACCCAGAATTACTGGTGAATATAGAGTACATTTGCTGAATTTGCAAGACAAGTTGAAGATACTGAAAAATCACACTTACCCGGTTATATCTGATCGCCGAAACATTGCTACTCAGACAACCTCGTATCGAGGAAGAAGAAACAACTAGAAGTGGTCTTTACCACACAAGGAAGTGGTCTTTTTACTCAGTGTCCTTTCAATGCCCTTGCTCATGTTAAACGACTAGTAATCCTTATTGGAGGAAAACGAGCTGGTAATAATTCCCCAGAAATTTTTAATGAAGCAGCAAATATTTGTAACCGATTATTTACAGGCGCTATCATGGATATTAATGTGTATCAGTCTCTCATTAATGAAATCGCCGATGATTATTATAGCAACTGAGTATGTAATTAAATGTAATGGCCATAATAAAATGATAGTACACATTATTCAACATGGACCAACCATGGCTAGAGTAATAAATTCTCGATTACCGATGTACGAAACAACCTACGGAGATGGATTAGGTGCTGGTACTTAGGGTATATTTGGAAGGATAACTCCTAAAAGCAATGCCGATTGCAAAGCAACTGGGTATGAAAGCTATTGATGTTCGTGAAAAAGGAATAGGCTCTGTTGATAATGTTGCTAGTAAAGCATTCTCAATAATCAAAGATAGACTAGCACGATCAATAAGCAGACCTCAAGCGGCCCGACCTCAGCCCTTGAAAATACCTAGCACTGCAATAATGCCTGCAAATGCTAGCAAAAAAATCAGGTCGTTAATCAAAAAATATCAGAGTTGGCTGATGTACCTTTATCAGAAAAGGAAAAAAAATATAACCGCAGGTTTGATAGCAGAAAGTGGTCTCACTTCCCGAAGTGTTCCTCGTTTTAGACGATAATAATTATAAAAAGTATGTTCAAGTGTATAAGTGATTCCGTATTCGACATGGACGCACCGGTACTAAAAGGTGACTCTGTGAGTGATTATCAGTATTATTCTTATGACGCACGAATTCCAGATCAACGTGGAAGAATTGAACTCCTAGTTCATGATAAAAGTAGATATTTCTTACCGGCTAAAGGATTTATTGAAGTTGAGGATGAAATGTTAAAAGCAGATAATACTGAATATTACGCCAATGTTAGTGGTGGCTTTGCAAATAATGGTAATTTGGCGTTATTTGATAGCGCTACGTACATGATTGACGGAAAAAATATTGAATTAATTCAGAAAGACGTTGACGTTGTTACAACAATACTTGGTCTTGTAAGATACAGCGACGATTATTCAAGATCAACTAGTCAATCAATGATGTTTGTAAAAAATACATCTAATTCTCCAGAGTATTCAACAATATGAAATAGGACAACCAAAACTTTTGCTAGAAACGCCAATGCGGATGTACAAAGTATGATTATTAACGTAGATCAAGATTTAAATTTAGGATTTAGATCACGTCAAGCGATGTTAAAAGGAAATATAAGATTGTTTTTATGTGCAATTCCACTGTCACGTATCTTTGGATTCTGAAGAAATGTAAGAAAGGTTATTTTTTAGCCAAACATACAATTGTACTAGTAAGAAAGGCTACAGACGATGATGCAATATGGAGACCTGTCGGTGATGCTGGTAGAGTAATTCTTACGAAGCTTTCACTGTGTATGCTGATGATGACTCCATCAATATCTGAAGAAAATCGGCTACTGTCTTTTAAAAGTTAAGGTGGCAAATCAATGGTATCATTGCTAACAATGATCACAGATTCTATTCAAAGTAATATTAATGGTTTATTTACATGGCAAATGACATCTACGCAAGGCGTTTCTGCACCAAGACACTTATGTATTGCATTACAAGATGCTTCACGAGTAAATGATCAAACGCACAGTATGATGATATTTGACAATCTTGGTGTTTCTGAGGTTCCATTAAGGATAAATGGACAGCAAGAACCATCCGAGTATATATTACTGAATTTCGATCAAAATCATGTAGCACGTGCATATCATCGTCTTATGAAGTTTATGGAAGTGTGCTCAAGACATCGATACTGGTTTACAAATATCACAATTGGATTTTACAACCTTATATCCGATTTAGTACATTTCGCTCAAACATTTAGATTTGACCAGACAATCGGTAGTCAATATACATTTTCGAGCTAGTGTAGGAGTTATAGGAGTTATTGCGACAGAGCGATTGCTGTTATACTTAGAGATAAATCAGTGCTCCTTGAAGGTGCTGGTGAATGAATGACAGTCGTTGATGCCCCAGTAGAAAATATGTAACACGTAATTAGATCATTCATGAATATTATAATGTCAAATAATCACGCTAATGTTTCTCTGACTCCGGGTCAGATCAAAAGACTGCAATCAGCATTAAACAATAACTGTGGAATAAAAATATTGTTTACAAAGAACAGATGAGCTGTTCAAATAAATTAACTTTGACCGAGCGTCAATTCAAAAACTTCAATGAAGCAAAAAAATCAAATAAAGGTGTCAAACTTAATCTTTCTGCGGGCGCCATCAAAGATGCTTTTAAAACGGGTGGCATATTTCTCCTTCTCGCAGCTATGCCAACAATAATAGCCTCTGCAGCCCCAGCTGTTGCAAAAGGAGCTGTATTAGGCGCTGTTGGATATGCTGCTGGAATGGCATTCATGGTACGGAAAAGGTCTAAGACTTTTTGGGACAATTTACTGATATCGCCTATGTACAATTTTGATTTACTCGATGCTGCTAAAAAATTAAAAATAACATGCTTCAGAGGTGTTTTTATGCGCGATCAATTACCAAAACAACCGAACGATATTAAAATAGGTATTATTAATCTCGATAAAAACTCTGGACCATGTACCCATTGGGTAGCGTATGCAATTGATCCTCGTGGAATTATTAATTTTAATTCACATGGATTAGCGCCTCCAAAATAATTTTAAACTATGCTAACAACATGCAAAGTACTACAATCTGGTATTCAACGCTACCTACACAGAAAGTAACTGTTCCAATATGTGGTCGTGAAGAACTGTTCTTGATGCTATATCAAAATCAGCAAAACCACCTCATAAAGTCGTGCATGAATATACCACGCTGTCACATTTAAACAGACATTAGTAAATATAATGGTAGATATTTACGGAAGATCTGCTCGTGGTAAAGATTAGCAGCAAGTAGATTTTTCTAAATATTCAACCCTCTATCAACTCAGAAATGAGATTGATGATTTATTAAATATTACAAGTGTGGACCAAATTGAAGTGGTTGTTTTTCAGCACTAACAATGGCGATTAAAGACGAGTAATATACAGTTACCAGACGTACTTAGACGAATTCCTACTTCAGTTGATGATAATATGGTTACGTTTACTGATCAGGGTAAAATACAAGATTCCGGTAAGTCAGTTAACGATTATATCAGGAATACTGGCGATGTATTTACGGGAAACATTATTATGAATAGAAATAAAATTACAGGTCTTCGAAACCCAACCACGGATAATATTGCTGCAACGAGGAAATACGTCGATGATCAAGCATCTAAGTACGTATTAGCCAACGGTGGCATAATGCGTGCATTTCTCAAAGTGAATAATAATGGCATTAATAATCTCAGAACACCAGAATCTGAGTTTGATGCTGCAACGAAGAAATACGTCGATCATAATGAAGTTCCAATCAAGACTGAAATTTCCAAACTCAAAACTGATTTTACCAGTCACGTGAATACATTTTTATATTCTTGCAGAAACATAAATACAACTACTAATGGATTTTTGGAAGTCCACCAAATATTGATAATGCACTCGCCGATATTAACACAAAACTGGAAGATATAATTAGTGGAATTCCAGATATTGTTCAAAAAACGAGCCTGATTAAAATTTCTCACCAGCAGAATTTGGTACATGGTCGCAGCAAAACAAAACTCTCAAACATACCGCAGAGATCACAGGTGTGTATAGACTGTCTGTGTTTAGCTCTGCAAAATTTAGTATTTATACTACAACATTTCCATGGCGTGATCATTGAACCAATGTTTTCTCTGGAACTGTATCTATAATATTAAATAAAGATACAGACGACACATTTATGCTGATAGCGGATGATAAAGAAATAGCTGCAGCTACTTACTGGTAGTGTCTGGAATTCGTCGCTGAAACACCACAATTAATTACTTAACGTCATAGTATAATGAATCAAATGACTCCGTCATCTATCAACGTTCAACGTCACAGATATAATCAAGCACGAGAATGCCTGACCAAACTAAAAACAACATCGACAATTATACCGTGCATGTAAAAAAATATCGTAGACATATTGTTGTTATTGACATAATTGTTTGCTCAGTTTCTGCTACTGTTGCTAGAGCCGGATTAATATTATCAACATTAACAATGACAGCTCCAGCAATTATAACAATTATTGTTTCAACTTCAACAACCGCAATTCCAGTAAAAGATATAGCATTAACTCAGTTACGGGTTTATTATAGCTGGCCTAATATTAGATCAAAACCAGTTGGTGGTCTACAGCCAAATAATTTATTAGTATTTGCAAACAAGAATAAATAAATATGATTGAACTCTAGATTGGGAAGTAGTTAGTATTCTCTCTGGTAGTTATCAAATAGAGCAAATCAATGAAGAATTCGAACGCAGAATTAAATCTATTACAGGAAAAGAATCCAAAATAGCAATTACTGTTCACGAACCAACATTATCGTCGGTGATTAAAATAAATTCTCATGATTATGCTGTAGATATTTATCAAAGTTCGATTAGATCAATACTAGGATGGCCTAGTTGCACCGGTTTATTAGGGTCCACCAAAGCCAAAATTCGAGGAGTTTAAAACAGAAAACAGAAAGTTTAAGGAGATTCCTAATTACAAAGAGATGTGTCCATGTACTGTAAATAAATCTTTGTTAACAACACCAAAGGTATTCCTAATCTAAGGGAAATTTACACAAAACGACCTCCAGAATGGCTTTTTAGTAAAATACCTATCAGTGCTGTAAAGAGAGCGATGAATGATGAATTTGATCATTCATTCAATGTTGTTAAAAATCATATCACCAGCATAATACAACATTACAGCAATGACACAAAACAAATTATCCTTGAAGGAATTCGACATCTAAATTCAATAATGTATGATTTTAATTAACTTGATCGCTTTTTAGCCAGAAATGTACGTTATCATCTTAGATCTGTAGCTGTTTCAGATGAGGTCAAAGAAACAATATCAAATAATCTTGTATATGAAGTAAATATTCCTGATTTTATTAACATCGATGAATACTTTTCAAAAATACTTGATTCATGAAGAAAATTAGCCCCGCTAAGAACAATTCTCAGATATGATAATGACCTATTTGGAAAAGGTCGTCATATTTCACCTAATATTGTTAATATCACATCCACCATTGCAGTGAATCTTGTGTGCAATATAATTGACAGTAGTTGTCACGTAGATCTTTCAAAGTCTAACCAGGCCCAACAAGGATATATATTATATTCATCATGTATTCAAGCACCCCCGGAGTGGCTCATTGTATCTGAGCCAATAAATCAAGTCTACCTGCGTGTACATAATTCATTATTTTCAAGAATGAATTTCAAAAACACAAATAAGAATGGCAATATTGTGGACCTAAGAGGGGAGACATCATTGATAAATTTGTACATAGGCTCATAGAGTAAATATTATAATAAAGAGTAAAAACAAAGATCTTTGAAAGTTATTTTTTATGACAATATATTTTGGGTAATAAAAGTGAGCTGGTCTAAATAATATATTTGGTTAATTCATAGCAGCAGGGAGGTTGAACGACAAAAATTGAGTACCGCTAAACAAGTAAACAAAATCGCATAAAAATCGTGCAAAAATACTTCAATAATATGGTAACAAAACTGAGCTAACCTCATGACTGTGTCAGGCGGTTTATTACCGGTTCTTAACCGTATGGAAATATACTCGGTTAGAGACTTTGGTTTAGCGTTATTGACCTTTTTTTCTCAACCAGTTGTAGGAACGTTGTTTAGGTAAGGGCTCGAGCAAAACGTTGTAGGGTTAACCCTCCATGCTGCTAGCTGCTTTACAAATTTTCGCCCCATTACTTGTTTGTTTTTCTTTCTCTTTTTCTTAGACAATGTTCGGATTTACAGTAAACTCATATATGTAATGTAGGTGGGTTCCTGAACATAAAGCATTGAAATGATTGATATGGCATAAACATGTGTTATCTAACCTTTGTATGATAATATCAGTGGCAATAATGTACTTCAATTCGTTTTGAATTTTCTCAAAAAGTGCTTATCTATTTCTGCCAGTCAGAATTACATGGCTTTCAAGCGTCCAACAGAAGTCAGCCTCCAAAGAAGTTACTGAACTCAGAAAACGAAATGAATTTGATATTCCCAGATAATTAATATTTAATCCTGCGTCTTCTTCAGAATGAGAATTAAAAGAATTTCATATGATTTCCAATGTGTAATTCGAAAATTATCAATGATAGAGCATAAACACGTGCACAGCTTGCATCAAGGTCCGTGCCTCCAGCCACATGAACATCATACGAAATTGACTCAGCTACTTACTCCAATCAATCGCTGCTAAAAACAAAAACATAATTTAACTTGATCGATATAAACACAATTTTTTTCCCTTTCAGAGTAACTGGAAACGTTATTCAAAGTACAATCACAATATGACTCTAAGTTTCATTACTTTACACCAGCACCTTATCTTTATTTTAATGTCAATGGATAAACAACATCAACAACAGACTGTAACAAAATGTATTTTTCATTTACTCCATTCTTTAACTTACTTTATATTACTGTGTTTTCATCTCCATTACTGTGTTTAGGGAGACTACAATTTTCAGTGTTAGTGTAGGCAATGCCTATACAAATAGACAACTACGCATGTTTTTAACAATATAAGAGTAAGGAGGCAGATGGACTCGCAAGGAATCATGGATGGAGGAGCACGAGGAGACGGACCCGCGAAAAGAAGAAGCGGAATCCTTGGGGATCCCTTCTCTTCCAAAGCTTTTGGCGCCCTTTCTGTACATAGCTTGCTTTGTCCGCATTAATAATAAAAGGATAATCACAAAAATTAAACAGGCGTAAACGCACACAATTTAAAGGGACGCACGTATCGTCAATGCGATAAGCGACAATAATCCAATAGGCAGATAAGCTGACTGACAGATTACTTGGTTCTGTTGGCAAGTCTTGTGGGTCGCAAAGAACTAAGGGTAGGAGAAACAGATGAAATATGAAAAACTCATTGTTCAACTCTATAATACGTGAATTTGGGTCCATATGAAAATTCAAGTTTAAACAAACTTATGGTTTTATGCCGATCTATTACCCCTCACCAACCCATCTCACACATTAAGTTTACGTTGTCAGAATCGTACAGAATTTTGCGACACCAAACACCTTATTACTACACAACACGTCTCTAAAAATAATTTAGTGTATTAGGATCTACTTTGTAAGCAAAACATGTACACTCCTGTAACAGACCAGTAGAGTTTGTTTTTCTTTTACTTTATTTGATTGGTTTTGTCAATGAAAAAAGAGATTGTTTCGTCTATTTGAAAGAAGCTATGAGAAAGTGAACAATATGGACAAGTTTACTGACTCACAAATGAACCTTTCAAAGAAGCAAACCAGTGTTCTCTAGGGTTTATAAAAATAACATATTAAACAATATTGACATAGAAGGTCTATCGCATATCTTTCAGAGACGTACCATTTTTTTTAGTCAAAGTGAAAAATGTGAGAAAACAAATGCAGTTGAAATGTTGTGAAGAACGTAAGGGTGTCTGAGCCAATAACGCAAGATGACTAATTCATATATCCGTTGGCTGAATGGACTATCACATACCAACTGCTTTTAAACTTTTCGTGTTTAATATTTTTGGTACGATGTTTCGGATGTAGGCTAGCGATAGACGCCGTACAGGTCATAACACCTGGGATCCCTACAAAAAGCATGCAAGTAACAAAACATAAACATCATATTCTTTGGCTAATAATCAGAATGACAAAATATATACTTACATTTTTGGATCTTGAATTTACTCATAACGTACTTTATTATTTCTACAAATCAGAATTACTTGAGCTACATCATGGGTTCTAAAACCTGATTACACACTAGGAAAAAGTACTATTATTCTGATTTTATTTGCAACTGCGGTAACAGTTTGCTTACTGCTCTCAAAATGAAATGAAATTGACTATCCGTAGTGTCTTTAGATAATTTCAACAGAAAGAGTTGATAGTTTTTCCATATTATGATTCTTAACATTCAACAACATAACAGTAGCACACATGCAGGTTCGTCAAGATTGGTAAAATTGCATGTATTTCGTGTGGATTTGACACGGATAATAAATTCTGTCCATTAAAAGCAGAATTGAGTAGAATCAACAAAACCCCACTAAAATCCATCCACTTAAGACCAACTGAATTATCAGCCTCGGTAGGAAATAGAAAGTGCTTTGATGCAATTGATTGCTTCAGCCTTGCTGTTATTCAAAGTGTGTGTATGCAGCGGATGTTAACCTCTGTCCTTCAGTATGAATTGCTGACACATTCATAACAAGTACCATGTCCCCATCTCAAGAAAATGCGTAGAGAAGCTTTTTTATATCACTGATTTAAAAAAGAAGATAAATAAATTAAAATATTAAAAAGTAAAAGTTGCACGGGGCTGTAATAACTGACAAAGATAATGCTAGACAACAAGAACAAGAATAACAACAACAACAACAATAATAATAATAATAATAATAATAATAATAATAATAATAATAATAATAATAATAATAATAATAATAATAATAATAATAATAATAATAATAATAATGCTAGTAGAAGTATTTAATATTATTTACGTTTTAATTTGTTAATATTAGAGAATATATGCATATATATGTTACTACTTTACACCATCATTCATAATTCTCCCATCTGATCAAAAGCAAAGTTCCTTTCAATTTTGTTTTCCACTGCATTTGCAAGTATTTACAATCATTGCACAATAGTTGCGTTCGTCTTATAGCATAGATTGTGACGTCCTTCAGAATATTCGTTTTTGTTATCTGCATTTTATCCGTTTCTGAGATCAGAAATCCTTCAAGATATGTTTTTGTTTTACTTGTCTCTCTTTGGAGATCCTAATCTTGTTTTCATCAGTTGTCTTCTTCATCGTGTTTAACCAGTACGACCGGAGACAATCATAACACTTCCTGCAATCTCTTACACATTTTCCAATCACTAGTCAATAGTTTAAAATACTTTTTGTATATAATCTATGAAATAACAATATCTAAATCGCCGATTTGAATATCTATTCAGAGTACTGCTGTAGCTACTCAATAGCGAATTATGCTTCAAGGTCTTTAAATTCAGTCATAACTCAGTCACGTTTAGTTTTCTCTGTTGAGGAGTGGAGCATTTCAATCGACCATGTATGTGTCCATTCTTCACTTTCTTATATTTGGCCTCCCATTATATTGTAATAAAATGAAGATGTGCATTTAGTTTAGGCAATTCGTAGGTTTGTGTGATTACAGTAGTAATAAGAAATGAGGGTTTCAGCCCACTTTATGTTTTTACCCTCCAAACAAGTATAAATTATAGTCCTAAATTATCGCCCACCCCTTTTTCCAAAATAGGAAAATGAGGGTTTTGGCACACACCCCCTCCCACACCTCCTCCCCCACCCCCACCAAACCCTCATTTTACTATACTACTACTATGTAGACAGGTATTTTATAACCAGACAAAACAACAGGTGTTGGAATGCGATAAGCTCTGTCAACAGAAGTGACGAATTTGTTAGAACAGCGTATGTGTGTAATATGATTATTCTAAAGAGGGCAAATAGGTTTTACCACAAATTTTTTTATCAGATAACAGGATGAAAATTAAACTGTGCATTAGAACGTTTCAGTTAACAAGGCGGAAATTAAACTAGCATTAGAATGAAAATGATATTATTTTATATCTCATTACCAATGATTAATGTTTCAACTGTTGATATTAAAAATACTTCACTATCACGACTATAGATACTAAATTTTACTTTACCGCTCACACAGCGATGGGACTCAAACAAATCTTTTATTTCTGGTTTGTTCAGAGGATATTTTTTGTTGATAAAATACACCTTTGACCGATCGAGATCAATTGTGAGTTTAGTATAGTTTTTTTGGCTAATGAGGCTGTGAAAGTTTTTAAATTCCGCTAGCAACTTTTGATTCAATTGTTCGACATAATTGAAATACACGCTGTTATCAGATCTGATGAGCGAAAGTTTTAATTTGTCACGTGTTCCATTAAAACATATACCTGATGTTTCATTATTAAATTCAACTGTCAATTGTTTACCATCCATCATTAGATATTTGATGTTACTATTGTAGCTATTTGTCATCGTCAAATTTTCAAACATTATTTTATAAGTTAGATAAAATTTCAGTTGGAAAAGATAATGTCGAGTATAGATCTATCATCATGATAATACCCAAGGGCAAATGTATCTACCCCATTTTTACAATAGCGTTTGTCATCAAAATTATACAATCCACGTTTGATAATGACATCTGTTTCGAGTTTACGATGATTAGTTCGAATTGCCATAGCTCTCATAAAACTAACACCGCCATCAAGCGCATACCTGTAGTCATCAAATTTCATAAACTTTTTAACAAAATCACGAGGCAGACCTTTGGCTTTTTTCGTTTTTTTATTATTGTCTAACAAAATGGCATACATTTTGCTGCGTAATCCGATAAAGTATTTGATAGCGCTCGAGTTCATTTCATCTTTAAACTTACCAATAACCTTTTTATTTGTGTCGTCATGAAATTTACTGTCACGTGGATAATCGGAAAGATCAAACAGATGTCGATTATTGTACATGTCCTGATAGATGTCCTCACATTCGATTTCATATACGAGCGAATCAGTATCAGTAAACAATAATCTACTAGCCGGCCACTGATTTTTAACAAAAGTGTAATGAAAATCGTACATCAACCACTTTGATAAATCTAACACTGCAGCTCCAACATAGATCGGCTTGTTTAGTTTTAGATTTACTTTTCTTCTTTGTATCGCAACAAGATTTTCATTAAATATTTTCATGCTCACAAAATCATCGTCTGACACAAGTTTGTTTCTGCGATTGACATCATTAATTATTTCAATATTTATGCGTTTCCTAATATTCTCCATCGTCTTACCAAAAACGGAATTGTTCATCAGTTTAAAGAAGTTTTTCTCAAACTCTGTTTTCGCTGCAGCCCTTCTTGAAGTGTTTGAGTTAATATAACCTCTCATCCACGGCGACTGATTAAATTTTAGTACACGATGAACTTTTCTCAACACAAGACCAGCATCGACTGCTTATTTTAAAACTTTGTAATGCAAAACGTAATTTTTCTTATCAAGTAAATTTGGTACTAGTTTCTTGACCATGGAATGTTGCCTTGGTGATGCTAACGCTTGTTGTTCTTTTGATAACGAACTATAATCTATGACCATCGATTCCGCACAGAAAGGGTAATCGTTTTGTAATTTGTGTAGTGAATTTGGATAATCAAGATCAACTTCAACGAAATAGGAAACATCTTCGGGTATCTTTTTTTCTGTCTCCGATAGAAATCGATCAGCCGTGATCCAATGAAATCCACCAAGAGGCATTGGTTCTGCCATCTAATACCCATACAAGGTATTACAATCTAGATAAACTGTATACTTCGAAGGAAGGTCAGGGTTATACTCTTTCAAATATTTGTTGTTTGCTTCAGCATACTTTATTGTTATCACGCTAATACCGCCTCGGATACCTTTTTCAAGAAAATTGAACATATCAACATCAGTCAGTAATTCCAACCTTACCTTACTAAACTTTAGCAGAGTATCCCATGACAGTCCAGGGGCAGAATAATACCAGCAAGGATCTAGTCCGTAATTATTATAACTCACTTCTCGAAAACTTTCAAAAACATCTGCTAATAATAACACGTCAGTTTTCAAATACAAATCATTATAATCACCAAAAGTCTCACAATCAAACTCTTTCCAGATATCTTGTGCATACCTGTACTCATCATCAGTTATATTTTCATTTTTAAGTTGTGAGTAAAGTTTATTTTTGCCAGGTAAAAATGTTTCATCAAATTTACTCCAGTCGTCGAGGTATTCGTATGGAAAACCTCCTGTATAAGCTAGTAGATTAAATTTAACTCCAAAACAGTCTCTTAGGTTATCAAATTTACTACAACCTTTTACTAGCTCATCTAACGAGGCTGCCATAAACTGCAGGCTGTCAATGAAACGCAATTTACCTAGCGTAACTGACATGTACTTTTCAAAATTATTTGGGATGCATTTAATGACGTTATCGAGTTTTAGACGAGATTTTATATCAGGCTCACCAAAAGCTTCTATTATAATATGGCTATCATATCCTCGAAAATTGTGAAGAATAACCGGAATAAAATCTGGAGCATGAAATTTTAAATTACACTGATCATGAGCCGCTCCACGATACTGTCCAGTCAAATGACAATGGTCATGTACTTTTTTGTTGTCAGTATCAAAAGCTTTTTCACAAATATGACAAATTTTCGCTTGCTCGTGAGCGGATTCTTGTTGAGGTGTTAATTTTAACATTGGCGTTACTTTTTTCAAACGATAAGTAATATTATCAACTTCATTAATCAACTGCTTGAGAAGGTGGATTTTTACCACGATATAATTTAATTGGTTTAGATAATCTAGAATCAGTACAACAAACTACCTTATACGCTACTCCACACGGAACATGATTTTGAACTTTTCTTGTACTCGATTGATTAGGATTATTTTCTACGCCAAGTACAGGTTGAAGTAAACACTCAAAATCAGCGTATATAACGAAAAGAATGTTTAGTTTGTGATTAAGATGGACAAACTGTAACACACTTTTTTATATGGCATTGTTCTTCTTTGCACATCACTATAGTACTGCAAATGCTTTTATAATGTTTCATTGTTAGCACAACCATGCAAGCAGCGGTAACAAAAGAACTTTTTGTTCCTATTTTTATTGTACTGTTTACCAACTAGTCCGTTAAAGTTTTTAAACCAAACGTAATGATTTTTGTAAAACAGTAAATTTATAGTCGATTGTGAAGCTTTTTCTGAAATATATCTCGGGTATACATCCTCTTTTTCATCTAGTCCGAAAACGTTAATTGAAACATTATTTTGCTTTTCAAATTTTGGTATTTGATTTTCTGCCACAGGAAAGTTAATATCTTTAAAATTTAATCTAGACACGTGACTGATATATTTTTCAACGCGATCAGCCTGTTTTTCTGCTGGAAATAGTGCGGAAAGAACAGCCCATTGGAAACACTTGTTATCTACGTTTTTGATGTTTATACAACATCTTTTACTTTTTATTTTTGGTGGCAGGTCGATGTATGAACTACATCGTAATGCGTTATATTTCATCGTGTGAAACAATATTTCTTTGATCATTTCAAACTTCCAACCCGAACCTAATTGAGTGAATTCCTCTATTTTTTTCCAGATTTCTTGGTGTATTTCATCAAATAGTGATAACAGATCAGTCCCAAGCAAAACACGTCTTGATTTTGCGTTCATATAAGGTTCTGCAATTTCCTTGTTAGTTAATTCTTCCGTTATAACTAAATTTGAAAATATAACATGATATTGCACAAATAATCTGATACTTTTGTGCTTTTCAAGCTCATGTTTTACAGTTGTCTGTAGTAGGTGGTAAAGATTTGCTGCATTAAAATTTACTAAAACAATTTGATTATCAAACTGATAACTATTATCAAAACCTGCAAAAGCAGTCGCTATTTTATCAGGTTCTCCCATAAGGATTCTCTTAGCTATATCACGCAATTTTAACATTATTATACTATAATGTAATATCTAATTGATAATTTCCTCACACTGCGCATGCGCTAAAAATCAATTAAAGATAAAAAAATCTCCTATAATATAATGACAGCAAATCTAACAAACACATGTAAGCAAGAAGCATATCAAATTCACCCAAAGTATAACTTTACCTCACACTGCGTATGCGCTAAAAATCAATTAAAGATAAAAAATCGCCTATAATATAATGACAGTAAATCTGACAAGCGCACGTGAGCAAGAGATTTATCATGTTCACCCAAAGTATAACTTATACGCTGGAAATGTATTAGGTTCGGTTATTAACATCAAAACTAGAATATCTGTTGGCAAATTAACGTCAGCGGGTTATACGATTAGTGTAAAGGGAGATAATGCCGAGAGGATTGCAATGTTTAGAAAAGATTTTATTTACACGTTGTTTTGCGAAGATATTCCAGAGGGACAGCGTGTATATCACGTGAACGATAAAGTCACTGATGACAACATTGAAAACTTATCCTTACAAAATGAGTTTCAGCTGCATCCGGTCTTTGATTTATACGAGGCTAACGATTGCGGTATTATTAGAAACAGAAAAACTAAAAAAGTTCTTGGTACTATGAGTAATATGGGATATATCAGGGTAACTGTTAGAGGAACATCGCCAAATCAAGTTCATTATAATGGTCATCGTTTTATTTACGAGGTATTCAAAGGATCTATACCCAATGGTCTTGTTATTAATCACATCAATAACGTAAAGACTGACAATCGATTGGAAAATCTAGAACTAGTTACCCAACAGGAAAATGTAAGAAAAGGACGAGGTGGTGGTATTAATTTTAGATGTCCAGCAAAACCTGTTATTTCAAAAAACCTTGAAACGGATGAGGAGATCGAATTCAAATCGATTACAGCTGCGGAAAAGCATTATAAGATAAATTCCAGAGCAGTAAAATTTGTAGCTGATGGAGTAATGAAATCAGCTTTTTCAAGAGAATACGATGCTAGGATTGGTTTTAGATATGATATTTGATAGCTCGGTTTTAGTCAAGCAAGGATGAGCAAATGCTATGATATCATCGTGATTAAATATTAGCGTCGTTACTGCACTTTCATTAATTTTATTTTTTTCTGCTTCTGTTAGCAATATTTTATGAGAATCACCTTGCATTACAATAACGTCAACACTATAACCCAGCAAACATTTTCTTATCGCTTCGGCTAGTTCGTTGTAATTTAATATATTAACTTTTTGGTGATATTTTATCTCATCAGTCATCTTATAACAATAATTTAGATAAAAATATATTATAATAATGGACTTGATGAAACGACTCGCTGAACTCTACAAACAAGATACTAGCGACAAAGTCGCCAGCGATAAGGTCGTCAGTGATGAGGTCACATTTTCCAAAGATTTCATAGACAAATCTATTGGTTATAATGAAGATGATATTTTATATAACAGCGAATCTGATGATGATGGTGAAATAGTCACTGTTGCTGACAGATCAAATTACAGCAGACCAACAACTAAACGATATAATGTCAATTATCACATTGCAAAAAAATAATGAAATTTAATTTTACCGTTACCGAACAAAAACTGTTTTGGCAGTTAATCAAACCTTTCTTAAACATCAGAATTCCAGGCCGTCAGAAAAATATCAAATTGGATTTCATATTTGTCAAGATTTTTAATCTAATGACGATCTCTGACGATCGTAAGCAGTATCTAATATCGTTATGTAAACCAGTAAAATGTAAATCTTTCAAACAAAAGTATGAGGAAATTTATAATAGCATTATATCATAATCTGATTAATTGGGATCCAACTGTTAAATTTATCGCTATACCCACGCCATTTGACTAAACTTTGATCTCCTTTTTTTCCTAATTACTTTCTCGATAACAAAAACATCCTGCTCAGTTTTCTGTAGTTCTTGTTCATAAAAACTACTTACGATCGGTTCCCCTGCCAGATCTTTTAAAACGTACGTTACAGGTATTGTAAAAAGTACCTTATCAACTACAAAAACTTCTTCACTCCAGTTTGGAGTAAATCCTTTTGCAAATACCTTTTTTGTCAAAGAAATTCTAACTTTATCACCAACCTTAAATTTATGTCTGCGGTACATGTTTTCATTTGCTAATATTGGATTTTTAATAGCTTTTTTAGGTGTCATTTTGATGGTTCGATGTTTTGTGTTATTATATTCACCTACGATTTGAGAAAGGTCATCGATGTACCTGTTGGTGTTTTTAGCTGTCATATGTTTGTGTAATTTCTCGTTTAGCGTGCGATTAAATCTCTCAACAACAACGCTTTTACCTTCGTTTCCTGTAACATACCTTTTTATATTATTTTGTTCTAGAAACTGTTCAAACTTTTTGTTAAAGAACTCGGATCCGTGATCAGTCCAGATTTTGTTTGGTTTTCTTTCTGTACTCGTTATTATTTGTTTTAGCGCATCAGTCATTGAAGTCCCTGTCTTATCCGAAACAAGTACACTGAAAGCGTATTTGCTAAAAACATCTATAACATTAAACAAATACCTTTTTGGAGCACCATCAGCGCCAACGTTAAACTGAGCTAGATTGGATACATCCACCAAATCTATTGCCCAGATATCATCTACACCATTAGCGACAACTTTACGTCGTGGGAACTTTTTTTTTAGGTCTGTGCAGCTCGACTGCAAGATCATCATATACTTTTTTACCGAGTCCGAGTTTATATTTTGCTCCTATCATTCCCTGAACAAATCTTCTATCAAAACGTTCTCGTAGATTTGTTGGCTCCATATCACGTAATTCGTCTAACATTACTTTATCACAATCTGATTTTGAGTTTTCATGATCACGTTAACAGATATCATGACGCATCGCTATTGCATCCACTTGATTATAAGGCTCTTGACCTGGCAAGGTATTGTCGTTTTCATCTAGTTGTTGATCTAGCGGATTGTAAGGTCCTGTATACCGATGACCTGGCAATGTCCAACCGCCTTTTGGTTTTGGTAATTTTCCAATAATTTTATGTATATCTATACCTGACCCTATTATTTCTATGTTGTTACAACATTGACAGTATACGAAAATTTTATTTTGCTCAAGACACAAATCTCTGTCAGAATCACAGTTGCATATCATTCTATATTTTTAGTCGTCGACTAAAATAATATCAGGATAACCAGATCCTAGCGAATTTTTCGCTGGGGACACTTTCTTTAAAATCATATTTTTCTTTTTCCGCAGACTGCACAAAAACTTTTTAATATTATCCTGTTGTTTTTTGTTTTTTCTGCTGCTTCATTAATATTTTCTGTTTTAGTTCTACACTTGAGACAGTATGTTGACATTATTGTATTTATAAGTTTAGATAAAATTAATTGCAATCTCATCATTAGCGTGAGAAGGATGCTTGTCAAACTGTAAAATAAATTTTAAAAAATTAAGATTTCTGCTCATCTGATGGATAAACATAATACAATAATATCCGCAAGCAGACGTTCCAACAGGTTGGAGTTGAATTGTTGAATAATATATCGTTTTAATTTTTTTGTTCATATACTTTTTTATTACATCGCTTGGAGGAGGTCCAAACGAGTCAAAATAATTATTATTATAAACTGCTACCCAATGCGTGCCGGATCCGTCATTAAAATCTTGTATATTAATAACACACGAACTTACAGCTGATGGTGATTTTATTGCTGCGAGTTTATCTTTAGAATAAACTCCGTGAAATCCAGGAACCGCTTTTAACTTATCAATGATATCAAAATTACTCAACGGGGTGGTCGAGTTCCCGGTAATGTTAGACCACGTCCGATTCCTAAAAGATTTGGCAGCAGACTTCCCGCTAGTCCCGCCAAAAGTGGAGCGATTGGAATAATTCCTCCTTGTTTTGTTTGATTGCATTTGCATTTGCATTTTGGTGTTGGCGTTTTTGTTTTTGTTGTTTTCTTTTTTTGTTGTTGGCGATTTCTTTTTCTTTTGTGGCATTATAATATATCATTTCCATAAAATGTACAATTTTTTTATTCCACTTCTACGAATGATACCATTACCTGCGACTGCTTTCTTCGTTGCGACAGATATTGCTCCAGACGCTGCTGCTAGTTCTAATGTGCCTAAGACTGGTAAAATTTTAGGTATTATTGTACTAGTTAATACTGATAATGCTGGACCAAGAAAACCACCTTCTTTTGCCAGCGCTGTCATTTGTGCAGCACCCAAATTTAAAACAAAAGTTTTTTTACGATCATACTTTTTTACTTGATTTTTTGTTAGCATTAATTTTGTTAAAACACCATCAGAAATATTAGGATTGATTTTTAATGATACCTGTTCTCGCTTTGCAAAAGCAGCTACTAATTTTTTAACCTGACCATCAGTCAAATATACTTCTTTTACAATATATTTTGTCATTTTATATAACAACTATAGATTAAACTTGAACTGTCATTTTACCTCCAATAGAATCTACCGTGATAAATCTATCACTAATCACTAATGCGTATACGTATAACGGCGCCACTGGAAACGCCCCAAGTGTCCAGGTAATTTCAATATCCGCTGTGCTGTCTACAATTCGCTCGTTATGTTTACTAACATCAAAATGAAATATAGGATAAAGCGTACGAAATTTCTCTGCTGATATTTGAGTTCCATTTTCAACATCTTGATATTTTTGTATTGCGTCAAGCAGGTACATGTACGGTCGAGAAATATTTTTATTAGCATCATCAGCAAAATTACACTCGATACCTCGTTCTGGATATTACTTTGCATTTAATCTAGCGTATATTCGTCTAACATCAGAGTGATCAAATATTGCATTATTTTGTTGTTGGTTACCTCGTCGGGCTTGCTGTTGAAATACGACAAAGATATTTCTCGGCAGTTGTTCACTTGATGTTGTTGTGACCCTCCATGTGTAGTCAGTAGTATTTGGAACCGCTGTCTGATATATCTTATGCTGCTTAAAATAAATTCTGTTTGTATGCTTATCAAGCGTACTATTTAGTTCTGACATTTTAGTGATTGATGGTTTTATATGTGGCATTCACAAAGCAGTTTGTTTATAATAAACTGTACATCAACCCCTCCAGATCTAAACAAGCAATCGTTTTGGTCTGCTCGATCTAAAATAAGAGTATGTTTTACTCCACGGAATACTTTATCATGATCGCGACAAAAGCCGAAAATTGTGCTTAGCGGAAGCACCATTGTAATTTGACGTGATCCTGCTGCAAGTTTTCTTCGCCTAGCAAAACCATCGTTATAGCGTGGATTTCTCACGTCAAGTGTGTTAAGAAGTAAATTTAACATCGCAGTACCATTTGCATCTGCAGCTGGTGGCGTTATATTTAGATTATTAAAAGCTGCTGTAAGAGAAACTCTTGTAGCGTCTGCATTAGCAGCTGCACCTGGTGCGACAATAGCTAGCGAGTCTGCATTAGCAATGAGAAAATTTCTCACAATTACAGCATTTGCATCAGCATCAGCTCCATGTACTATAGCGCCTCTCTTTAGAAATTCGGTTGATTCAGCTATACCCCGTCCAGTATCTTTAAACCACATCATGTTAGTTGCAGTTGATCTTGAGTAATCGTCGGAAAACGAAATAATATTTAAAATTGTACTTGCAACTTGTAGATGACTTGAAATATCTTCTATAGTTTGATTGGCCAGTTGATATCTAGCACTTTTGAATAAACACCAGCCGTTATTTATAAGAGCCTACTTCTGCTCTAACTGCAATTGCAGCAGGTGAATTGGCTACTGTCATAATCTGACCACGAACTTCTAACATAGCCTTATGTGGCAGTAGAAATACATCTTCGTCTCTGGTGTTAAAGGTTCTAATACCAGCTTTATTTGGTTCATTAGAATTCTCATCAAGGTATTCAACAAACTCGAATTCTGTCACATCATTGTCGATGTCATAAGTTTCTGTTAACTCGAGATAATTTTTAACAGACATTTTATTTTATTAGATTATATAAAATTTTATTGCGGCACTGTTTACTTTAGATATAAATTTTTGTATGATCTGCTCACCCTTTGGTGATAATATTTTTTTGTTGTTGTTATCATAGCTTTTTGAGTTTCTTTTGTTGGAACGATTTCTGAGATAGCTTGGTTTATTTCAGATGCAGTCGGTGGATCACCTTTTATTTTATCAGCTATTTTTTGTCCCACCGCAGTCCCAGCGGCAGATGCAGCCCCAGTTGCAAAAGCTTTACCAGCGTCAATAGCAATTGGTGCAACTTTACGTGCTATACCCGGAATATTTTTAATAACTTTAGTAAAAATATTTCCAAAAAATCCTCCTACTATTTTTCTTCGCTAAACTGTTTTTCTTTGTTTCATTATATTTGATGTTGCATAATTTTTACTTTTGCTCGCGTAGATGTAAATAATAAGTTACAACTTCATTATTATCATGTAACTGTTTTCATGATTGATCTGGCAACTGCATTATTATACTTGATATTTGATCTTCAACGTTTAAAGGATAATATATAATATGTCGTGGAGTTATTTGCATGAGAGAACCTGGCGGGACTTCTGGTGAGAAACTGTAAATCGTTTGACCTTTGCTACCTTTTGATGTATAAGAACCAGAAGCAATAGAACAATTTACTAATATTGTATTTACTTCTGTTATATTTGCTGGCAGTTCACTGTAATATGTAATAGGCTGATCAAGTGCAGTGTAAGTTTTTTCAGTAAATCCTAACAGTTGTGTAATACTTCTTTCTCTTGGTTCAAGACTGATTACTATATTTTTCAAAGTTGTCCTAGTTCGCAATGTGTTATAATTTGCTGCCAATTCAAAATTATCAGCCACACCGTCAGCTTTTGTGATGAGCTCTTTGATTGCCTTGTTTAGATTAGTAATATTATAAGCTCCTTGCGGAATTTTTATTTTTTTGTTGTAGATATTGGAGATGTTGTAATCATAGTAAAATACATTTCATCGTTAACATCATTTTTCACGTTAGGTATAGCATTCCAGCAAGTACGAGAAATTAATCCAATTTCATATTGTTTTGTAGGATCTAGTTGGATAGGTGGAATACAATTTACTGAAAAATTTGCGCTATCTATCGCAGACTCACTAGAGTTTAGTAATAATGTTGTTTGCGTTCCTTTAATATTATATCATTTTACAAAATTAAGTCGCGGTGTAAAGTTTCATATTCGTCAGATGTTAATAATTCACTCGATCTTAGATGATCAAGTATGTCAATGATTTCATGATCAAGTTCAACACTAACATTCCCAGCTTCCTTTGATGATATTAATAACATTAATCTACCTATCATTTCAGTAGTTGATGTAAATACCTTTACACCAGTTCCTGTTCTTACTTCTCTACTTTTCTCTACACGAGTTTTATCAAAAGTAAACAATTTCCTTTTAAAACTCCACCCTTTACCAAAAGGTTTTAATCTACTATTTTCTGCCGTTCTTTTAAACGTGAGAGCAATAACACCGTTTCTCATTCTTTCATAAAGTGGAATCATATTATCAATCTCAGTAACCATGTTTAATTCATCTTTAGCAGCAGCTCGGTCTTTAAATATCACATCTAATCTATCGAGTAATGTTTGATATTCTACATCAGTCCACTTGCTTATATCATCAATACCCCTTATATTTTCATTCCTTAAAAAATCATCATATTCACTACCTTTTATCTCATCATTTGCTCTTTTTGTAAAATAAAATCTTTGATCTCCAACTTCCATAAACTTTACAGTAAGCTCACCAACTCTTTGTTGCTCCTCTTTGATATCTTTTATATCTCCTGATAACTTTTTTATAATATTTGTTATTCCTTGCGTTGTTAACTCTGCTAATCTTCGCTCAAGTTCCAGCGGATTGTTTATCAATCGATCTGTTTCAGCTTGTCTAGCCGCAGGATCAGCTGTATTTGCTGTAAATGCCTCAATTAGTTTTCTTTTTTCTTCATCAGATCTAGTAACAAGTTTTGCAGCAGCTGCTTCCTGTTGTTCTTTAACAATTCCAACCAAGCCTTTTCCTGCAGTTGTTTAAGTTCTTCTTCTGAAAGTGGTTTAGTTTCAGGATGTTTACCTAATAGTGCTTCAGTAACCGGCTTGAAAATTGTAGCTGTTGCTTCTGTAGCAGTTACTTGCCCACGTCGTGCTTCTTGTACTTTTTGCTTAAGTGATGCCTGAGATTGAGCAAGTTTTTTTTAGATCTTCTATGTGTTGTCTGTATCTTGCTCGTTTGTCCATTATTATAATTATAAATTTTATAAAATTGAAACGCTTTACTGTAAGTAACTGTTAATACAACAGCGAAACATTTTAGTTGGATCATTTCTAAGTTTATCAAACAAGAAAAAGTTAAATTTATCTTTTGTAGCATTACGGTAAAGTTCAATAAACTTATCTTTTGTCACGCCACCGCATTGCTCGCTTGCAATATTTCTAACGTCAACATTATCCAGTCCTGGAAATAAAATAAAACAACCCGTATTTCGCCTAATAAATCTATCAACATTATAAAATCCTTGAGCGAGATAAACATAATTACACTGTTTGTTACGTGACAGTGAGAAATATGATCTTATTTTATTCATCTCCATGTTATTTAGAGGAATATCGTCAAAAACTACTATCTTATGTTCATCTGCATCAAGTTGATTAACTGGAATAAGATCTTCTGGCTGCCTAATTATAAAAAAATCTTCACCAGCTTTAAGGTCATCACGAAGCTTGTTATTATATTCGCTTAATAACTCATACTTATCTTGCTGTGGATTGATTGTGTAAATATAAACTCTGTCGTAGTTAAAATTATCACAAAGAAGCAAATTCATAAGCAAATTTATTTTCCCCGATCCAGTTCGCCCAACAATAAGATAATGACAATCAGGAAGTTCATTTTTATGTTTATGCTTCACTAGTCTCTCTGTATCAAAGTTTAATATCAACGATTTTGCCATTTTTTATAATATTAAACTAGTGTTGATAATTTTATCTAGGACAGTAAATAATGATCTACTATACAAAATTTGGAACACTATCAGATTTATCCACAAAAGGTTACCAAGGTGACTTATCCAAATATGCAACTCTTGATCAGCTCAAAAATGAAATCAATAATTTACTAAATATTGCCAGCGTAGATTGAGATGAAGTCGTCATTTTCCAGGACAAAGAAGGACGATTAAAGACGAGTAACGTAAAACTGTCAGATGTAGTTGTACGAAATCCAAGTGGAAAAGTTGTTATGACACAAAACAAGATTACAGATCTTGGAAACCCAACTGAGGATGGGGATGCTGTCACTAAAAATACGTCAATGATTGTGACGCTTCAATTAATAATGAAATCACAGCGCTCAAAACTGATTTTACCAATCACGTGAATACATTTTTAAGTTTTCGCAGAAACATAAACAAAATTAGCGATGAATTTTTTGGAAATCCATCAAATGTTAACATTACACTCGCTAATATTAACACAAAACTCAATGATATTAACACAAAACTCAATGATATTATTAGTGGAATTCCTAATATTGTTGAGAAAACGAATATGATTAAAATGCCTCACAAACAGATTAAAAATATTGTGTATACTGTTGCATCCGGTTATAGTGGATGGACATCACAAAACAAATCTATCAAATATATTGCAGAAGTTACCGGTGTGTATAGATTGTCAGTGTTTAGCAGTGTAAAGTTTAAAATATTTACCACATATTCATGGCGTTATTCAGATGATGACATATTTGGAATATTATCTGTAATATTAAACGAAAATTCTGAGGAGGAATTTATACTTGAACCAACTGATGAAAATTTTGTAGGTCCTTATCGGTGGTGTTTGGAATTTGTAGCTGATTTATCATAACTATGTAAACAAATATTGTAATGAAAAGAAGTATAGTTGATTTTAATCACATTTCAAAAGATATTCCAGAACAGGATGTGGACGCACTAATACAATACTATAAAAATTATCATTAAAAAACTTTGGTGTGTAAAAAAATGTTACAAATACTACAACAAGATCCTTCGAGTAATATCATATCTACCCTTGTTAATGACCAGTTCTGGTATAATTTCAAGTGGGGTATCATTAAATCCTTTTTTGTTAATCATATCCGCTATTGGTGTTTCACTTACAGCGGCGTGTAAAAAAGTAGAACCAAGACTTTTGATAAAGAAGCACGGTTGTTTAACATCAATTAAAACTTACAAGAAACTACTTGATCAGATCCGGTCTTACCTACGAGGAGTTAAATATAATATGGATGATTTATTACGAGAATTTCGTATTATTGACAATATGTTAACAGATATTCTACCAATGAGGGTTAGCAAGTATGAAAAAAATATCACAAAAAATATGAGTAACATAAAATTTTATCTAAACTTAAGATATAATATAACTAAAATAATATCATTTTCATTCTAATGCTAGTTTTATTTCCGCCTTTTTTAACTGAAACGTTCTAATGTACAGTTTAATTTTCATCCTGTTATCTGATAAAAAATTTGTGGTAAAACCTATTTGCCGTCTTTAGAATAATCATATTCCACACATACGCTGTTCTAACAAATTCGTCACTTCTGTTGACAGAGCTTATCGCATTCCAACACCTGTTTTTTTGTCTGGTTACAAAATATCTGTCTACATAGTAGTAGTAGTAGAGGAAAATGAGGGTTTTGGCGGGGGTGGGGGAGGAGGTGTGGGGGTGGTGGGCCAAAACCCTCATTTTCCTATGAGGGGGTGGGGGATAATTTAGGACTGTAATTTATACTTGTTTGGAGGGTAAAAAAGTGAGCTAAAACCCTCATTTAATTTATACTTGTTTGGAGGGTAAAAAAATAAAGTGAGCTGAAACCCTCATTTCCCAATTTTGGAAAAAGGGGTGGGGGATAATTTAGGACTATAATTTATACTTGTTTGGAGGGTAAAAAAAATAAAGTGGGCTGAAACCCTCATTTCCTATTACTACTATTACTTGTTTGATTATTGGAATTCTGTGCAATGGGAAATATTCCTTAGCCCTGAACAATTAGTCAATTATTAGGAGCAGACGTCACGGAGAGAAAGTGTTAGTGAGTTTCCAAGATGCCATGGTCAATGAGTAGCGAACTCAGACCCAATCCGCTTGATTGTCCCTGTCGTGATATAGCATTTTTAAAAAAACTAGTGGTGTACATCGGTTTTGTGACTGCAGCGGCCGTATTTATGGTAGTAAACCGGCAAATTACACAATGGGATAAATGAAAAAGGACTTGGCAGATACCGTTTATGTCGCCATAGGGGCATATGTGATGTAGTTTTACTGGTATGATGTACCTTGAAACGGTAGATCAACTGGCCTCAGGTGGCGCAGTTAAAGTAGTTTCTACGGGGTGAACTACTGGCGGAACGGAATGTTAATGTACAGAAACTATACGGATGTGCGGTTGATGGTTATTTGACAAGTTGTAAATAATGTTTTCTTACATTGATTAGAGTAAAATTTATGTATAAAATGGACACTTCAGGCTTTCCAACTTACAACTGAAGTTGTATAGAAATCCTTGGAAATTTGGGGTAAACTTATGACTTCTAGCGGGATTCGCTCCAGGGTTTAGACACCGATCGGTCAAGCAAAAGACCCCTGGCTTGTAACAATATTATCTTTTTAATAATAATAATAATAATAATAATAATAATAATAATAATAATAATAATAATAATAATAATAATAATAATAATAATAACACAACAACAATAATAATAATAATAATAATAATAATAATAATAATAATAATAATAATAATAATAATAATAATAATAATAATAATAAAAATGATGATAATAGTAATAATAATAATAATAATAATAATAATAATAATAATAATAATAATAATAATAATAATAACAGTTACCTTAATGCCGGGCAAAGTTACAAACATTTCATATAAAATATCCCCCCCCTGCTTCAGATCCAGACCCTGTACATCACAACCCCACTCCCTTTCCCCGATCACCTTCCTTTTATGGTTGCATCTATAATGTTTGTCCATAACATATTTATCCCTCCCCTCAAAAAATAGGAATAAACAACTCTCCCGCACCAAAATAGGAATAACAATGTCACAACTTGACTATTTCAATTTACGATAGGCATATTTACGTACCTGTGTGTGAGTGATTAAGCGACAGCACACAAACATATATTAATAAGAACAGCCTTTAATCTACAGTAAATCATGTACAAAATTACATTGCTAACACTTCGTTTAATAAAGAAAATATTACATCAATTAATTACATGATTCAAGCCAAATTCAAAGGAAAGGTGTCAATGGTTCTATGTTTATAAAAGTATCTGGCCTTGAGTACTATAGTGCTCATGCACACCGGTCTACACTGGACATATTGTATTGTTCATTCAGTAAAGATAGATGCTCCTACACCAAGCTGATTAAAATCATATCTCCTCTGTCTTAAGTGAAGATCTGACAGCGAATACTTGTCACGGGATTTTATAAATCAATTTATTCATTAAATTCTTTGAACAACGATACCCTATGGTGATTCTGCATTTTGTGCAACTGTTTCAAAAACAGTGAGTTACGTTCCTCCTATACCACACGTGCGAAGTGCTTTCGATAGAAGAAACCGATATTCATCAAGCACACAATGTAAGGCTACAGTGTGTATTAATGCCTCACTGTAGGACGAAATCTTTACCTTACGGAACGTCCTGTCAGTGTACAGTTTACTTAAAGACTTGCATCATCAGTTGTAGAGCTGATGGGAGCTGACCATGGTGCTTAGAGCCGACTGTAGCAGTTGTGGAGCTGGTTCATGGTGATCAGAGCTGACCGTCAGTTGTCTGGGTTGGCGGGATAAATGCTGTAGAGCTGACCATGGGATTGACCATGGCGGCTGTGGTGCTGGTCATGGCGGGCCGTGGAGCTGATGATGGAACTGGCGACGGAGAGGGTTGAACAGCGGCCGTAGAACTAATTGAAAAGTGTGTTACAGGTTAAGTAGCAGGTGATCGAGAGTTGCTGACCGATTGCTGGGCGCTGATTGTTTGACTGACCAAGGAATTGTATGGTGGTCGGTGACTACCTGTAATGCTGACTGCTTGATTGACCAGTGTAACTAGTAGCCAAGCATGCAAGTGACGGAGTGTTTTGTGTAACTCCATCCATGTAATTAGTTAGCCGTGGGCTAAGTATGGGGTTTGTTACACCCAGTATTTTGGAACTGTAAATATATTTTGCTTGATATCTGTCCCATTGTTTCATCATTTTGCCATTTGAATAAATACCTTATTTTGTTTTACAAAGAGTGAATACGTCAGTTTGATATGAGTGTAAGGTATGTAATTTTTACCATTCGAGTAAAACACATCATTCTTTCCGTCGTGTAAAATTACTGTGAAACCGCTCCGATGACCTAGTGGTTAGAGCGTTCGCCTCTGATTCGGAAGGTCGTGGGTTCGAATCCCGGCCGACTTGTTCCAAAGACTTTCAAAAATGGTACTAACAGTTGCCTCGCTTGACGCTCAGCATTAAGATGTTTGTGTTAGAACTGGTTATCATGGTGTCAGGATAATATGACTGAATGGGACATAATGCTACATGTCTGCGGGTTGATGTCCCAGTACAAGACATCGCTATAAACTGTCCTACTGCAGCCATCGTAGCGATATGACTGAAAAAGTTTTAAAGCTACATTTTAAAGATCTAAATCACACACACACACACACACACACACACACACACACACACACAAACACATTGTGAATCATTAACCTTTGTCCTTCTACTATGCAAGTCATTTACTTGTATTAACATTTTTGTTACATTATTAGGTTCTTGCAGATTGTGTTAATTTGTGCAATATTTGGATCTTATACACGCACGTGTTAATCATTATTCTTTGTTCATTAGTGTCGCTGATCAATGAAAATTATATTTGTATCACCATCATAAGTGTTCTGTTATAAATCCGAAATACAACCCAGTTATCTTATTACACCACTTAGGCGTTAAATTCTAGAGACTTATGTTCTGATCATAATTACCACTATTATCAGCTAATCAGATGAAGTCTTGTATCGTTGTGTTTCGGAAACTGATCAGTATGACTGAAGAGCATCAGTTTGTGCCGAATGATTGGAATAACTTTTAAATATCTGAAAGCTGCACTTCCATTGGCTATTCTAAGGTCACCAGAACAGGACTCCTAAGCAGTCCCTGTCCGATCTTAATGTAGGACTGATTTAAATCAGATTGGCTCTCACACGGGGAACAATGCTAGTCCTCATAGGACTAGATTATGCGAACCCACACAGGATAGATAATGTGCACACACGCAGGGAATACATATATGTTGACACAGGGTGGATTATATCTGCCCACACAGGATAGATATCAGCACCCACACAGGGAACAATTACATTTTCACACAGGACTGAATTATTTCTCTTATTTGCTTTTCCAGTTCAACCTAGGTAGTAAAACAGCTAGACTGTCTGTGTTTACACATGCGATATACTAGGACACTGATAATCAAGCTAGCAAGCCACATACAAATAAACTATTAGGATTTACTAAGTACTAAATCATTCATAATGATTCCGACATTTATTCAAAACATTAACATACATGCAATTATTATGTGAATTCTTTACTATCATTACATTGCGATTCGATATTCAACCAACATAACTAAGATGTCTACAAAAACAATTGGTGATATTTATTACATGAATGAGTGATTTCAACTTACTAACGTGAAACATAGTGAACTTTGAGAGATGAATGCTGCACCATAACTGGGATAATATTGTCACGCTCAGCGTGACACGTACCAATTAACATTGATGTATGGGCTTGCTATCCTGAGGTGGTTTAACCTCTCTGCTTGGGGCATGATTTTTTGATTACAGGCTGGAGAAAGTGAGAGAAGTAAAATAAATACGTTAATGACTTTTACAACTCTATGGCCACAAAAGTAAATAACAGAAAAGAAACAAAACCAACAAGTTTTGTAAAACTTAACAATTTAATCATGAAAGCTATAAATGAAAAATATAAGAGGATGGTTTCATGATGAAATTTGCTTTGTTGATATAACAGAACGGCTAAATTCATTTCTTGTAAATGTGATTATTTCATCATTAGGACAAAGTTATCATTCAAATGTCATGTTCAATTTAATTTTTTTACATGCAATTTATTAACTTGTTATATTTGAAATAGGGACTTGTATTGTTCTATCCTATATCTCTGCCCATGTCTCTTTTATTCCATCCTTTAATTTAATTTGTATACTATTATTTACTCTATCTGGGCAATGATGCCGTAGTCGACCATCATCTAGATAACGATAACCAAACCACATTACTGCCACGTAACAAGTGGTCCCCAAAACATAGGGAGTATTAGAGATACACAAAAATATCTAATAATATAAGTTAGATAGAGGTATGAAATATTTCACATGATACATGTACTACTATTACGTGTACTCTCATAATTAAGGACTTCAAATTTATGATATAAATGTATTAAAATTGCAAGAAATAAAACATACAATATATGTGAATGTATACTAACAGCTTGTTCATTGTTCATCTCTACACGATTGAGAAATGTAAATGTGCAGACTGTAAAGCTTCTACCTCTTGCAATCCTGTAGAAAGAATGCTTAACAATTCAACTTTTTATATGCAAAGTTCCTGCTAACTCTCCAGCGGTCTTGTTGGTCTTATAGGTCTTAAGATGCCACGCATGGCATGAGACCTCCAAAGGACGTGTGTGCCTCCAAAGGAAAAGCAATAATCAGGTTCCTTCTCTGGTCCAGTTGTGTGTACCTATAACTTGTGTCATTTTTCTTCTTTATCACTGTGATTGTCTACAGCTAAATTTTGTTGTATGGTTTCTATCTAAAGATATTAAGAGTATAAGATTGCTTAGGATCTGTAAATAGATGCATACATTTGTGTTTACAGTAAGTAATAATAATTTTATCATTAAACATGTTGAAGAGTTTGGAGTTATTTCCCATTAGTTAGGTCGGTCAGTTGGATTCTCAGAAGAATTAAGTTCTTTCATATTGGACAGGTTAAATCTTGTGGGTTCTTTACGATGCTAGAGATTTGAATTGTCACGTAAGAGTATACGGAAAATGCCTGATTTACTTCTTACGCCTGTATAAAAGATCATTTGGATGTCAAGAGCCACACCTGATGGAACGGCCACTACGGAGAACAACTTGTTTTTTTTTAAATCAAATCAGCCATGCTGTATCGTACAATAAAATAAAATAACCGGGCATCTATAGGCAATATACTGACTTCAATGTACGTATAATTCAGTTAGAAACATTACACCTGGGGTATTTCTGTAGTATTAAATGTTTTACATAGCAAACATAGTGCGAGTTTAAATGGTTTCATAAAAATCACGTTCTAGAAATATACTATACATTTACTATTAAACGCTACTTTATATTTATTTATGAGGGTTCCTTTTTTGCTTCAGCATAGATATTTAGGCGCATTTTATTATTTTAATAAATACAAGGAAGAGCAATAAGAAATAACGTGAAAAACCATGTTGCCCTTCATAAACTTCAAGTATGTTTGTTCAAGGCCAATTCAGTCTCATTCTAAAAAGATAAAATATTTTTAACGGAAAATGTATTGGTATATTACCATTACAATTGAGGGTTATATAGACTGGTTAATGGATACTTATGACAGTAAATTGTCTTTGTTTTTTGAAGATCAGGTCAAAGCTAGCCAAATTTTTCGAATTCCTTTTGTTTGGAACCAATACTATAAATATTTTCTAGTAAAAAAAAGTCAGTCTGTACAAAACAATCTTAGAAAACTCGATCTAACTAGAAAATATTAAGACACAAAATTGTAAAGAAGAAGAGATTCTTAAGGATCAGTCAAATTCCGTCTTTTTATCTGGGGATATTTTCGCCAGGTTCTCTGCTTCCTTTCTCTCACCGCTGAACGTCAACTTCGACTATATATTGTCATGAGATCAAAACAAAATGGTTGCATATTGAGATAACTCGTTAATCATTCTTGTAAGGAAAAAAAGATAAAATCTATTCTTACCATCATATAAAAGGTAATTGTATGGACAAGATGTGTCAATAAAGTTATCGTAATAAACTGATCTAAATTTTATAATTATTTCGATACAAGTGTAAAATATATAGCTTACCGTTTGTGACTGTTTAGGTGTTTGGCTAGGGAGCAACCCTTGCCTAAAAAAAAAACCTTAAACAAACATGCAAACTTTAATTTCTTCGAATAGCTTTTGCGGTGTTCTTTACTGCGGCATACCATTTTGTAGTTTAGTACTGTGGTCGAGTGAATAAAGTCTGATACCACGTCATTTTTTATTTAATTCGTTATCAGATTAATTAGGATCAATTACCAAACTTCCGTTGTTAATCACGGTACCATAGTTGGCGCTGTTAAGGGAAATGCACAAATAGGACGGATTCTTGTTATAGAACAACCTCTTTCCTAGGAATATATTGACTACATCTTCTCCTGATAATATTTTATGACTGTGTTGACAATGGTTACTACTTTGTTTATACAGGACATCCGCTGAAGTAAAGTCTTTATTAGGGAATGGCGTAAACAGATGTGGACTGTTGATAAACGAAACTTACTAGCCCGTCGGACTATTAACATTATGAAAGTTATTAGTCCGACGGGAATTCTACTAGCCTCGGGCTAGCGGACTACCATATATCCAGTTATAGGTATTCATGTAACACCATCAATCCCGACTAGAAAATGTCGTCCAAGACTAAACACTATAGTGAAAAAAAAAGGCAACTCGAGAACAGGATAGGTAGTAGCGTAATTTTATAGTAAATACAGGACATTCATTAAAATATGATTAAGGCGATAGTAAGATTAAGCATAATTTGTTCGTTTCCCTTTAGCAAGATAATTTATATAAATTTATACAAATAGTTTAATATCCCTCTGTTCGCAAGTCGAGTGATTGCTCGTTTTTTTTTTTTTTAAATAGGGAAAGCAAAGTTAGACAAAACATTATGTGTGTTTTCGGTCGGCCAACCATTCCTATTTTCTCAGTCCTGAACCTATTTTTTTTCCCCGCAAGGTTAACAAGACCTGCCTATTTTAATTTTAAAACAAGTACATTAGGAAACACGTATATTTTCTTTGTATGGCCTAATCGACGCTTGAACAGTGAAATAGTCAACCGTCTGAAATGTATGTGTACCTAACATTAAACTTGGTTAATGCAGTCGGGTGTGAGATGCTTGTACATTGTGTGTTGAAATAGCAGGGTGTGGACTTAAATCTCTCATAAACATAATAATTCTGGCAAACATTTCGATCGTTCTGTCGCACGCTAGAAAAAGCATATATATCCTGAGATTTGGACCAAAGGGGGAATGGAATAAAGACCATGCGGCAAGTCATACTTTATTATTCATTAACTAGACACTTGTGTTTGTTTTCTCTATTGCTGCCATAACAAAAACGCTGTAGAGATGTAAGTGACAGCGAGGGAGATTGGCTGTAAATTTAAGTAAAACACTTCTAAGAATTTTGGAGATAATTAGGGTGGGGTGTGATGGGTGAAGTTACTAATTAGAGCATTGCTGCAAAGGTAGAGAAATTGACAAAATTCTTTCATTTGTCTGATTCATGCATAGTGTACTGTTGCATGTGGGATGGTCTGTAAAGAATGTAAAATACTCAAGAAAATATAAGACAACGTTGAAAAGTATTAGTATGTGAGGCGTAAATAGGAAATAACATATTACTTGATTCAATATATCATTTGCACTACAAGAAAGCAATATATGCAAGACAATAAATAAAATGAAATATATAACAAAACTTATGATGCATTCTTCATAAACGTTATGTGTATTTGCTAATTTTTACAACAATACTTATAATGGTTTGAAGCGAAGAATTGTATACATTATTCTTTTAAAACTAAAACAGTGGTTTGTTTGTCATTATGTTCGATTTACACTGCAGTTAGACAGCACCATAATTCCTTCTTCAAAAACAATCGTACTTTGTATTTTGTGACAATTACTTTTGTTGAACTCTTTTAGTAAATTAATTTAATTTTTTCCCCTCAAGTTAAAGTAGAAATCGAACATGTTTCATTGATCTTTTTATCTTTTAGCACCAAGGTTTGCACAAAAAGTCCTGTTTACTTACTTTTGGTATAAGAGAAGTCTGAATGATCGATAAAAATAATCCAACAAATCTTGTCTATCAAGATTTGACTTTACAATTTGATAAAATAAAAGTTAATGACCTAGAACAACGGTAAATTTAAACGATTTTCCATTTAACAACTGTATTTGTCTCTAAATGGGAATTCAAAATCTACGGTACGAATTGCGTGAGGTTGGAACTAATCTTAGTACTAATTTAAACCTTATGAACATTCGCATATCAAACCATCAATGACGTGTTTTATATATATATATATATATATATATATATATATATATATATATATATATATATATATATATATATATATATATATATATATATATATATATATATATATATAGATAGAGACATAAATTTTATAAAATTAAACATGACCATTTTAAAATGTGAACATGCCAAGCTGGGGCAAAACGATAAGATATTATATATCGTAATGTAATTTAAGAAAATTGCATTAACTTTATTTAAACTTTTAGTGTCGTTCTATCTTTTTTTGACCTTAACAATTTGTGCCAATGATTAAAGTTACTATATATATATATATATATATATATATATATATATATATATATATATATATATATATATATATATATATATATATATATATATATATATATATATATATATATATATAGAGCAGGGAGTGTGAACCCTACAAAATTTTTGCTCGTGTCGTTAACCTAAAATGAGGGTTCCTACAGAGGCTGAAACAAAGGTCAATAACCCTAAACCAAAATCTCTAACTTTTATATTACCGTACGGACGGTTAAAAACCGCATAATAAACCGCATAAGGTTAGCTTAATTTTGTTATACTATTATTGATTTTTTTTTCCTGATTTTATTTAACTATTTTTTTTCGTTAAAAACTTGAGCAAAATTTTGTAGAGGTTCACCCTCCCTGCTGCTTCACATTAATAATAATATCGGGACTTTTAACAATAGATTTGGGATTTTAAACAGACAAACAGATAGATACACTTTATTATGTTTTATCCAGACCAATCTAGGATCGTAGGTATAATTTAATATATAGAGTTTCGTTTCTTAAGTCAATTATATTTCCATCTTGTTTTGTGAGTTTGAAATTCATTCTGGACAATAATGGATTATGTACACGCAGGTAGACTTGATTTATTGGCTCAGATACAATAAGCCACCGTGGGGTGTGTGTTTTAATACTGGATGAATATAATATATATCCCTGCTGAGCCTGTTTAGACTTAAAGATGTCAAAATGGTAGCTATTATCAATTATATCGCAAACTAGATTCAGTGCGATGGTGGATGTTATATTAACAATATTAGGGGAGATGTGACAACCTGTTCAATATGGATCATTAATATTTTTGAGAATTGCTGGGGGTGAAATTATTTTTTTCCAGGAATTACATATTCTTTTAAAGTGTTCATCAATAAGATCATTAATTGATTTTTTTAGCCCCTCAGATTCGAATCCGGGGATGATGAATGTTGATAGCTGTTGTGCGTTTATTTTAAAATGTTTCATAAACAATCTCGGTGCTGAATAATTATTGAAAAAGTTCAAAATAGTCAAGGTCTGCCGCAACGGCGTTTAAATGATGTATTGTTTCGATTATTTGCATTTTCATACCCTCAGAATAATGTTAAGATATAGAAGAAAATATTTTTTTTTTAAATTGTTATAAACATTTGCAAATTTAGTTTCTACATCATCTGAGTATGTCTTAAAGAGATTTTCATTAACAAGATAATCCGAACCTGTAAAAAGTGCATGCCTTTCCATATCAAGTATTGTAATATATTTTATTATGAGACTATAACCATATTAAATCCGTTCGGTCTTTTGATATTCTGTTTGTTTTAAAAATATTCGGTTATCCGTTTTAAACTCTTCGATTTTGGGCTCTGGTGGAACTTGATAATCTGGCGCGACTTCAGGCCAACCTAGTACTGATCTAATCGAACTTTGATAAATATCTACACCATAGTCAGGAGAATTTATTTCAATCACTGGCGATAATGTTGGTTCATAAACAGTAACTGCTATTTTAGACTCTTTTCCGGTTAAGGACTTAATTCTGCGCTGAAATTCCTCATTAATCTGTTCTAACTGATAACTGCCAGTTGGAATACTAACAACTTGCCAATCGGGAGTTCCATCAGATTTATTTTTATTTGCGAATACTAATGAATTATTTGGTTGTTATCCACCAAATGGTTTTGATCTAATATTAGGCCAGCTATAATAAACACGTAACTGAGCTAATGTTATCTCTTTTACTGGAATTGCAGTTGGAAAGTTAACGCTAAATTCAGGATTGGTTGAACTTATTGATATCATAGTAGTTTTTGAAGGAGTTGTATTAGTGACAATCTGCTGTAATAACTCTCTCGACTCAATATCCAAACGATGTTCAGGTGTTGACATTATTGTCAGCAGAATCGCTAACAATTTTGAATGCTTCATCGTAGGTTTTAATTATCGTTACGAACTCCTCGTCAGATATTTTACCATCACTGAGATACGTGGAAATATATCCAGATAGTTTAGAATATGTTGCTGTTGCTGTGTTCAATTTTATCATATACTCACGCAATTTATCATTCGCACATGTAGCTATCTTATTAGCAATAATATTAAAAATACCTGCTATAGTGGTAGAAGTTGAAACAATAATTGTTATAATTGCTGGAGCTGTCATCGTTAATGTTGATAATATTAATCCGGATCCAGCAACAATAGCAGAAACTGAATACACAATTATATGAATAACGACCTTACGTCTACGATATTTTTTTACTTTTATTGTATAATGGTCGATGGTATTTTTTAGTTTGGCCAAACATTCACATGCTTGATTATATCTGTGACGTTGAACGTCGATAGATGACGTAGTTATTTGATCCATTATACTATGATGTTAAGTAGTTAATTGAGTTACAAAATCCAAACACCACCAGTAAGCTTGAGGTAAATTTCTACTCGATGATGCCAGCGTAAACGTTCCTTCAGAATCTTTATCTAACAACACATATAGTTTTAAATGAATTCTCAGTCGATGGATTTGTAGTGGATATTCTAAATTCTGCAACGCTAAGTACGGACATCCTATATATACCAGTAATCTCTGCAGTATATTTAATGGTATTATTTTCTGGGGCCTACGATCCAAACCCATATGCAACTGTATACACAATATTTCTTATCTGATTATGAGGAATTTTAATCAGGTTTGTTTTTTGAATAATATCATTAAGTTTTGTGTTCATATCAGTAAGTTTTATATCAACATTTGGTGGCATTCCAAAAAATTGGTTATTAATTCTGTTTATGTTTTCGCGAAAACTCAAAAACATATTCATGTGACCGGTAAATTCAGTTTCCATTTTGTTTATTCCATTAATGATTGGAGTCTGTTTATCATCGACGTATTTTTTTGTTGTAGCATCACTATCTGCAGTTGGATTTCCAAGATCTGTGATTTTATTTTTGTTCATAATAACGTCTCCACTAAATACACCGCCAGATTTTCTGACATAATCGTTAACTGATTTACCGGAATCCTGTATTTTACCCTGATCAGTAAAAGTTACGATATTATCAGCAACTGCTGTAGGAATTCGTATAAGTACTTCTGGTAGCTGTATATTACTCGTTTTTAGTCGTCCTTGCTTGTCCTGAAAAATAACCACTTCATTTTGATCCACACTTGAATATTGAATAAATCATCAATCTCATTTCTGAGTTGATCGAGGGTTACATATTTAGATAAATCACCTTGCTGCTGAGCTTTACCACGAGCAGATCTTCCATAAATATCTACCATTATATTTTACTGATGTCTGTTTAAATGTGACAATGTGGTAAATTCATGCACGACTTTATGAGGTGGTTTTCCTTGCGGTGCCATGGATACGGCATCAAGTACATTAAGTACTTCTCGACCACATATTGGTGGATCAGTTAATGTTTGTGTTGGCAACATTGAATACCAGATTGGTGTAGTATTATTACTGACATAATGAAGAAATTCCTTTGGTGGCGCTAATCCATATGAATCAAAAATAAATAATTCCACGTGGATCAATTACATACGCTACACGATGGGTACCTGGTCCAGAGTTTTTATCGAGATTTATAATGCCTGTTTCAGTAGTGTTCGGTTGTTTTGGTAATTGATCGCGCATAAAAACACCTCTAAAGTTTTTTATTTTTAATTTTTTAACAGCATTGGGTGAATCAAAATTAGACATAGGCGAGATTAGTAAACTGTCCCTGGAAGTCTTAGACCTTTTCCGTACCACGAAGGCGGAGTCCCTGGTAATCTGAGACCTTTTCCCTTCTTTTTAGATGTTCGTTTTATTCCCGGTCGCTTTCTTTAATGCCATTTCAGCGGCTGTTCAAACAGCGCCTAATGCAGCTGCTTTTGCAACAGCTGGGGCTGCAGCGGCTATTAATGCTGGTATAGCTGCGAGAAGGGGAAAAATACCACCAGTTTTAAAAGTATCCTTAATAGCTGCCGCAGAAAGATCAAGTTTGACATCTTTATTTGATTTGTTTGCTTCATTTAAGTTTTTGAATTGACGATCAGTTAACGATAATTTATTTGAACCACTCATGTGTTCCTTTTTTAATGATATTGTTATTCCACAGTTATTATTTGATGCTGATTGCAGTCTTTTGACCTGACCAGGAGTCAAGGTAACATTAACGTGAATATATGACATTTATAATACTGATAAATGATCTAGTTACACATTACATATTTTCTACTGGAGCATCAACGACTCTCATTTGTCCACCAACACCTACTATGAACATTGATTTATCGCTAAGTATAACAGCAATTGCTCTATATTTATCAATAGCTCCTCTATTAACACTAGCTCGAAAATGTATATCGACTACTGATTGTCTGGTCAAATCTAAATGTTCGAGCGAAAAGTAATAAATAGGATATAAACTTGTAAAATCTAGTTGTGATATTTGTAATCCAGTATCAACATTTTGATCACGGCCCATGAACGACATAAGACGATGATATGCACGTGCTACATGATTTTGATCAAAATTAAGTAATATATCCTCGGATGGTTCTTGATGTCCATTTATCCCTAACGAAATCTCAGAAACACCGAGTTTATCAAATATCATAATACTACGCGTTTGATCATTTACTCGTGCAGCATTTTGTAATGCAATACATATGTGTCTTAGTGCAGAAACACCTTGCTGAGAGGCTATCTGCCAGGTAAATAAACCGTTAATATTACTCTGGATAGCATCTGTAGTCCTTGTCAGCCATAATAGCATTGATTTACCACCTTGATTCATAAAAGATAATAATCGTTGTTCTTCAGATATTGATGGGGTCATTACATACATCCAGAGTGTAAGTTTTGTAAGAATTACCATACCAGCATCATCAGCGGGTCTCCATATTGCATTATCATCTGCAGCCTTTCGTACTAGTACAACTGTATGTTTGGCTCCAAAAATGACTTTTTTGACATTTCTACAGAATCCAAAGATATGTGATAGTGGAATTGCACATGAAAATATTATTCTATTTCCTTTTAACATCGCTCGACGTGATCTAAATCCTAAGTTGAAATCAGGATGTATATTAATAATCATACTTTGTACGTCTGCTGGGGCGTTTCTAGCAAAACCCTGTGGTCGTCCTATTTCATATTGTTGATATTCTGGAGAATCAGAAGTATCTTTTACAAACAACATTGACGGGCCAGCTGATCTTGAATAATCGTCGCTGTATCTTGCAAAACCAAGTATGGTTGTAGCTTCGTCAACATCTTTTTGAATTGATTCAATATTTTTTTCCGTCAATCATGTACGTAGCGCTATCAAACAACGCCATAATACCATTATTAACAAAACCAACACTAATTTCGGCTGCATATTCAGTATTATCGGTTTTTAATATTTCACCTTCGACTTCAATAAAAGCTTCTGAGGGTAGAAAATATCTACTTGTATCATGAACCTGAAGTTCAATTCTTCCTCGTTGATTTGGAATTCGTGCTTCATAAGAATAATACTGATAATCGTGTATAGACTCATCTTTGAGAACTGGTGCGTCTATGTCAAACGCGGGGTCACTCATACGCTTGAACATATTTATTTTAATTATTATTGTCTAAAACGAAGACCATTTCGGGAAGTGAGACCACTTCGGGAAGTAAGACCACTTCCTGCTATCAGACTAGTGGTTATATTTCTCTCTTTTTCTGATAAAGTTATATCGGCCATAAATGGCATCGCCATTGAATTCTATGAGAGAACTAATCTGATGAAAGTATTTTAGTGGTCAGACATTGATCAACTACTCGTTGGCGAAAAAGATTGTTTTTGTTGCTGATTTTATGTGCTACAAGGTAGACTTACTGCAACGAATTCCAGAAGAAGCGTCAGAGGATTACAGAAATCTTTCAGACAACGTAAACTTACTTCAAGAGGAAACTCCTGAAAAGTGTTTGATGTGGACGTTAGTGACTAAACAATTTAGATTTGCCACTGGAGTACGATCATCTCTATGCAGAAAGTACACTTATTGCCTCCGACAAAAAGAGGTATAAAAACTGTCTACCATGCCACGACGTTTATCAGTTGTGATACAACAGATACCGTAGAAGGAAATCATTGACACTATTCAAACAGTTGACGATTTTAAACACTTATTACTAGAACCGTGTCTATTGAATTGGGGTCGACGTGTGGTGTGTGTCTTAGTGACTTGTTTTCTGGGATTTCGTTTACTGGCCAATTCTTTGTGGACTCTTTACGAACAGTATATACCACTCCAAACATGAAAGTGATCCCTTTAAATGTACAAGAGAGACTCATTCTGTTAAAAGCCTTGGACTGTCGTCTCGATAATTATCGACATCTGCAGGAAACAAGATTAGTCAACTTTTAGGCACGGAAGATGTGTAGCTTGTGATTTACACCCTCACTGGATGGATGTACGAGACTGGAAAAGTATGGGCTTCGAGGCTTGGACAAAAGAAACACTGTAACCAAGATGTGTCATCCTGGCTTCAAAAGTTCAGTATCCATTTACTTAACGATTTGGCTTTTATGTATTTTTGTCTTGGCATCATCATAATACCAGTGTCATTACATCACCCAAAATTTGTTTCAACAAAGTAAAGCCCATCGCACCCTGTCTGAATGCTCATTCCATGGTCTTGTTTAAAATCCCTAGAGATAAATTGCAAGTGCAAGTGTTAGCCAAAAAGTTTGGAACGCTTTGGCTAACTCATGCGAATATTTACTTGTGGATTAAAAACTCAATACCCTCGAGTATTTACAATTTCGTACCCAGCTATTTCACCACTGGTGCCAAGACTGATATCCTGTCGTGTACATGTCCCCGTCGTCGACTTAACAACAACAACCCAAAATATATATCAAAACCTCGGTCACTTTGGATCTGTCTCACACAGCATCAACGTGACATCTCTTCCGTCTCATCTTCCCGTCATATTGATTTGTGCCTTGTATGGTATCAGTCGCGAAAAATTCCACAAAAAGGAAAAGAATAAAAAATGACATTTACGTCATCCGAAAAGAAACGATTAGCCAAGGATAGACGTCACACTGAAAAGACACACTAATCCAAAGAAAAGGAGGAGTCACCAAAGTGGAGGATTGTTTAGCCATTTTGGGAGAAACGTCGTCATCATTTTTTTAAGAAAGCGAGTGTCCACAAAAGGACTAAAGGACGTATGCCAAGTCTTTGACGTTATTGTATGTTTGTATGTTTGTGCCCCGGAGCAAATAAACAAAGACGTCATCCCAAAGAAGTCATCCATCTTCTACCATCAAAGAAAAGAAAAAAAAATGACTGGCTCCTCGTTCAGCCTAAAGATTGGGACCTATTGTCAGTCCTGTCCAAAGCTTCTCCGCGCATGCGAATACCATTCATTCAAACTACCTCCAAAGACGTCATCGACACTGTGTGCAAATGTTGTCTGAATGTCTTGAAAGGAACGATACATATCTCTAAACACCCGAAAGAGTGCTTAGGCAAACATCGACACATACTTCATCAAATGGCTAAGAAGATTATTCTTATCTTTCAAAACAAAAATATGTTGGTACAACGCGGAGGATTTGTGCCCTTTTAGTCCATGTTGTTAGGGAACAATTAATATGGGACTCATGTAGGGAATGGATTAAAGATAAAAAGGAGGATAATGGAATCAAAAGATCTCAGACGTGACCATTGCAATCTGATGGAAGGACGAAAACTGGCTATAGTAACTTACAAACGATGGATGGACAACCCTCGTTGGCAAGAACAATGGAGCCCGTATTTAGGTCTCTATCCTCTTTTGACCGAAATGTCCCAGTTACAACACGAATTGCGGTCTTTAATTGACCGCCTTAATTTCTCAATAATGGAAACAATCGCAAAGGTACGGTCAACTATTGCAACGACTGTTTCACAACAAAACTTTAAACGAAACAGCTCTACCAACTCTAGAAGATTTTAAAGCCCATTACAAACACCGCCACCCACAGCGGTCAAGACAGGCGCAGCCCCACGGATGCCTGATGAAGAAGAGACACGAGAAGTTTTTCAAAAACCGTCCGCAGCTCCCATCCTTAGGAAGATTGCAGGCTCCTTATTGTCCCCCTCCCCTACACCCCCAACGCAAAGTAATTAAAGTTTTGGTTAAAAAGATGATGTCGACTACTACGTCAACAGAAGTCACAAAAAAAGAAAAAAAGAAGGGAAACCAGAAATAAGAAAAGAAAAGACGACCAAAATCATTTCATTGTCTCCAACACAACCACCACCTCTACTAGCGAATCTACCATCGACTTCTGTTCCCGTGGCGCATAGGACACGTAAAGCAGTTTCTAAACTACACCCTTGTCCCATCCAAAGTAGCATCAATGAAGAATGGATAACTTATTAAAATGGAGAAGGTGTCAGCCAACATTTACTACGATTCATCCAATCCTGCAGGTTACGGAGTTCAGAAATTGTATCGTGCTGCCAAAATCCTACTGAAAAGTATCCGTTTGCCTCAAGTGCAACGATGGTTACAATAGCAAGCCACGTACACCTTACACAAACTAATTCGACAAAATTTTTCCAGAATTTGCACACAAGTGAATGCATCGATCATCAATGGCAAGCCAATTTAGCCGATGTTTCTCATTTAGCCACCTACAATCTCGGTGCGAGGATTATACATAAGTTTACGCTTAATGGGCCTTTGATTTCACTCCAGACATAGGCAGCAACTAGGAACATTTCCACCCTATAAAATCTGGCCAACTGCCTGTGGAACGTCAGTTTGCAGTAGCATTAACCAAGACGCTGAACGTCATCTTGTATGCCGAATTTCATAATACGAAAGAAAGCAGTTTTGGGACGAGTCATTTTAGACTACTGTAAGCTGTGGAAGACACTTATCTATATTTGAATGTTGGAGAATTTTTGGAAATGGAATGGGAGGATATGGTGGAAGCAGGACCATAAGGCAAAGACGAACAGGACATGATTATGTCCAGACGGCAAAAAAAAGAACATTTAGTCTCCTGTTTTGCCAAACACCTGGTAAACAAAATCACGTCTTTGACCAAGATACATTGTTATAGATGTCAAAACGATCATCCCAGTTAAAATCAACACGATTAATGCATGATGATGAGTGAAGAAGAACGAGCTTGGCCTCAGTGTTGCATCAGTTATAAGGACTTGCGTAATCATTATTCCATTCCGCTAACTGCTTTAGAGATCCATCGCATCGCATCGAATTTCTCTTGGCCCAGAGTTTCGAGACGAAACCAAGAGTCAATTACATGACAGTGATTTTCAAGCAAAAAGTCAGAATCAAACTGATGACTTTATGATTATCTGTAAAACAAGAAAGAAACAAAACCAAACGAAATGGATACCTGGAAACTTTAATATCTTGAAAAACAGTTCGTACACCGCTTCATGGAATCCTGTCGTGTCTGACAAAGATAAGCTACCTCATTGCAAACATAAAGACCATGAAGCTTATGTGATCAACGCGCACGACAGTCATATTCCATGATACCACTGGGTAGCCGCCTACTTTTCCCACGATGACTGTGTGGAGTATTTTGATTCGTATGGATTACTGCCTTTGGAATACGACATCATCAACGTTTGTCCAGACGACTCGCTTCAATAATGTGAATTACAAGGCACATATTCCATGAGGTATGGACAATATTGTGTGCTTTTCCTTCATCAATGCAGTCTTGGATATAACTTAGAACATTTGTGCCTAATAATGATCGTGACTCCAATCCGATCCAAAATTACATAGATTGTTTTGTGGCCATTATGGATGTATCTTGTCCTTAGCTAAGAAACGTAGTGTACATCAATGGCCTCATGCCTTCCATTAGTGGAAATCTAGCTTACGTTCACAACGTTGTTAACCTTGTAAGAATAGTTTGTGGTTGCTAGATAAAAAAATATAGTTTTGAAAAAATCTCTCTCTCTCTCTCTCTCTCTCTCTCTCTCTCTCTCTCTCTCTCTCTCTCTCTCTCTCTCTCTCTCTCTCTCTCTCTCTCTCTCTCTCTCTCTCTCTCTCGTACATCTTTCATACTAAATGTTTTTGGGTTAACTTTTCTTTGTCCTAACAGTGGCCTTAGCCCATATCATACTCAGCTTGTTATCAGTCTGTCTTGGTACGTTATTATTTGAACGAAAGTAACTAGTATAATAATTCAAGATCCAAACAGGTAAGTATATTGTTTTCCATTCTTATTATTGGTTAAAGAATAAGATGTATATTCGTTGTTAATTAAATGCTTTTTTATAGGCATCCCAGCCGTTATGACCTGTATAGCGTCTATTACTAGCCTATATCCGAAACATTGTACCAAAAATATTAACTCGAAAAGTTTAAAAGCATTTGGTATGTGACAGTCCATTCAGCCAGCGGAAATATGAATTATTAGTCATCTTAACTTATTGGCTCTGACGCCCTTAGTTTCTTCAGAACCTTCAGTTGCATTTGTTTTCTCACATTTTGCATTTTGACCTAAAAAATGGTACATCTCTGATAAATATGCAATGGACCTTCTATCTCAATATTGTTTTATATGGTATTTTTTATAAACCCTAGAGAACATTGGTTTGCTTCTTTGAAAGTTTCATTTGTGACTCAGTAAACTCGTCCACATTGTTCCTTTTCTCATAGCCACTTTCAAATAGACGAAACAATCTTTTTCATCGACAAAATAATCTAATATAGTAAAAAAAAACTAACGGTCTGTTATACGAGTGTACATATTTTGCTTACAAAGTAGTTCCTAATACACTAAATTATTTTTAGACACGTGTTGAGGTATTCGGTGTCGCAAAATTCTGTACGATTCTTACAACGTAAACTTAATGGAGAAAAAAATGAGTATATAATAATTTCTACGCAACAAGTTTTAAAAAATTAACGATTCGACTCATTCATCCAATCGCCTTAGGTACCTCTTAAGTGGTTTGTGAAGAATTTATACTGCTATTTGCATTTGAGAAAATACATATCTGATAGAATGTGTGTATGAGATGTGTTGGTGATGGGTAATAGATTGACGTAAAACGATAAGTGTGTTTGAGTCTGAACTTTCAATTGGACCCAACTTCACGTAATATAGAGTTGAACAATGAGTTTTTCGTATTTCTTCTGTTTCCCTGTCCTTTAGTTCTTTGCGACACACAAGATTAGTCAATAGACCCATGGAATCTGTCAGTCAACCTATCTACCTTTGGATTAATGTCGCTTATCGTATTGACGATATGTGTGACGCTTTAAATTGTGTGCGTTTACGCCAGTTTAATTTTTGTGATTAACCTATTATTATGAATGCAGCCCAAGCAAGCTACGAGCAGAAAGGGCGCCAAAAGCTCGGAAGAGAACGGATCCCCAAAAATTCAGCCCCTTCTATTCCGCGGGTCCATCTCCTGGTGTTTCTCCACCCATAATTCCTTGCGACTCCATCTTCCTCCCTGCTCTTGTATTGTTATGTCAAATACATGAACAATTGTCTATTTGTAGGGGCATTAATATCCTAACACCGAAAATTATAGTCTCCCAAAACACGGTAATGGAGATAAAAATAAAGTAATGTAAAGTAAATTAAAAAATTAAGTAAATTAAAAAAACAATATTTTATACAGTCTGTGTTGCTGTTGTTTATCAATTGACATTACTATAAAAATAAGGTGCTGGTGTAAAGCAACGGAGTTCCAACTTGAATATGTAATCTTAAAAATGAAACAGATTCATATTGTGATAGTTTGTGTTTTGAATAACTTTTCCAGTTCATCTGGAATGGAGAAAATTTGAGTTTGTGTTCATTTGTGTTCAAGCTAAATTCTGGTGGGTGTTCCTTTTAGTAGCGATGGACTGGAGTAAGAAGCTGAGTCAATTTCGTATGATGTTCATGTGGCTGGAGGCACGGACCTTGATGCAAGCTGTGCACGTGCTTATCATTGATAATTTGCGAATTACAAATTGGATAAAAAATATGAAATTCTTTTAATTTATATTCTTAATACACATGAATTAAATATTGCTTATCAGGGAATATCACATTAATTTCGTTTTTGTTTAGTTCAGTAACTTCTTTGGAGGTTGATTTCAGTTGGACGCTTGGAAGCCACGTAATTCTGATTAGCAGAAATAAGCACTTTTGAGGAAATTCAAAATGCAGTGAAGTACATTATTGCCACTGTTAATACCATCTATAGGTTAGATAACATTTTTATGCCCTATTATTTCCATGCTTTATGTTCAGGGACCCACCTACATTGCATGTACGAGTTTTGCTGTAAATCCAAACATTTGTCTTTAAAAACAAAAACAAAAAAAAAAACAAAAAAAAAAAAAACAAACAAGTAAAAGGGTTAAAATTTGTTAAAAAAAAGCTGGTGTGTGAGAGTCCATATCGCCAAGGGAGAAAAATGGATTATTCGTCGTCTTGGCTTTTTGGCTTTGAGATTCTTGATTTCATTCCAAAATCCATACTCTTCAGTTGTATTTGCTTTTCGAAATTGAACGGACTCGAAAAATGGGACATCTCCAACGGAGACTGTGCATCCCTTGGACATAAGATGCCTTTCTGTGTTCTTTTCGATAGATTCTAGAAAGTCATAGCCTGAACAACTCAATTTGAGAATCGTAAAGATTTCAGTTAAATAAGTGTTTCAGCAGCAGGGAGGGTGAACCCTACAAATTTTTGCGACAAAATCGATTAAAGCCTCAGAATGCCAAATGGAACCTTCCTACGAAATCTCATATTTTAACCAAAAAAAAAATAAAGACCCCATTTTACAAATGGAGCCTTAGCGATTTTGTCGCAAATACATTGTCATAACCACCCTCAAATTGCTGCCATCTACGGTCGCAAATATGTTGTCATCTCACCCTCCCTGCTGCTGATTAATACAAATTATTTAACCAAATATTTGATCAAGTCCAATACGATATCGTGACCGAGGGTCGTGTAAATTTATTGTTATAAATCCATATGGGACTGACTGAGCATGACTGAAGTAATTTTTAAATCCATTGAAGTCCATATCGGAACACCATGTTTGCCAAATATTTCGTAGCGTATGTATATCAACGCCATTGAATACAGCAAGAATATTGCAGTTATCGCGAATCACTTTTGGAATTTGAGTATATCGTTGAGTGACATATATCACGTCAGTGTTTTTATGCCTACCTCGGGAAAATATTCTAGCAGGGTTCTTTTGATTATCTAACATTACATCATCGTACACTACAAGATTGTTTATGTCTCCATCGAGATCTTCTACTGATGGTGCATCATTAATATCAGTAATAAAGTCGATTACACTTTCACCTTTAAGTTCTGATGCATTTTCATTAAAATCTTTTAGCACTTCATAGCACCGTTGATCATCTACGGATGGGGCAACTAAATATAATCTATCCCACTTCATAAATCGCACTATAAAATTAAGCAGTAATTGTGTTTTACCCGATCCAGATGGTCCGATTATAATGGCACGGACAGAATTCGGAAGCGCTGCGTGGTGTTTTACCGGTTCTCTTCTTTTAGTCGCTGAAAAATCAATTATATTCATAACGCTATATATAAATTATGGATCTATATTGTGTTAAGTGTAAACAGCGTACTGATACAACCGATCAGACAACCATTACAACTAAAAACAATAGACTAGCGCTTACTGGTAAGTGTGTAACATGTGGTACAAAAAAATTTAGATTTTTAAAAAAAAGCAACTCGGAGGTGATATTGCCGCAAAACTTGGAAAACTCCCCGGAACCCCATGGGCAAAATACCCCGGAGAAAAACACCTTCCAGGATATAGCTACTGTGGTCCCGGAACGAGATTAGATATCAGACTGATGATCAAAATCAGCCCCGGCCTGGTGAGTATCCGATAAATGCTATTGATAAGGCATGTCATGCTCATGATGTTGCATATAAAAGCAATAATTTGCAACAAAGACATATCGCGGATGTAAAATTAATTCATGCCTTAAATGCTATTCCCGATAAATCCTTCAAAGAAAAATTGGCTTCATGGTTGGTCAAATCAGCTATGAAAGGCAAATTAGTGTTAGGTGCTGGTAATTGAAAACACCAGTGTTTTTTATAGTATGGAATCTATTTATTATTCTCCGAAAGGATACTGGAAGGGTAAAGCAGCAATCAGTAAACTCGCTAACGCTGCAAAAGTGAAAAAATCCACTGCAAAAGATTGGTTATCCAAACAAGCTATATGGCAAATTTATCTACCACCGCCTAAACAAATTAATTATTCTCATTTTGATGTTACCGTACCCAATGAAGTTCATCAGGCTGATTTATTGTTTTTACCACATGACCATGGTTACAAATACGCGCTAACTGTAGTTGATATTGCGAGTCGATTTAAACAAGCAGAACCATTGAAAACAAAGTCAGCTTCTGAAGTCGCTTCTGCATTTGAAAGGATTTATAGACGAGGTCCTCTAAGATGGCCAAATCTATTACAAGTTGATCCTGGCAAAGAGTTTCAAGGTGCTGTTCTATCAACAATGAAAACTCATAATGTTACAATACGACGAGGACATACTGCGTTACATCGTGATCAGGCAATTGTAGAACGATTTAATCGAACTCTTGCAGAACGGTTATTTGGATATCAATATGCAAAAGAATTCATCCAAGAAAAACGATCTCGTGAATGGGTCCAAAGTTACCGAGTGTAGTTGCAGCGTTAAATAACGAGATTACTCGAACTATTAATATGAAACCAAATATTGCAATAAAAAAAGAATATATTTCCCGAACAACCGCAGCGGGTTAGCACTCAGCCACTTCTCGGTGATGTTACTGTGAGATATTTATACGAACCAGGAGAGCTTGAAGGCGGTAAAAGAAGAGCTACTGATCCTATATGGAGTGTTACTACGCATAAAATTTCAACCATAACGCGATCAACTGGTAGACCTCCAATCTACAAATTGGATTCAACTGCACCTCAGCGTGGTTTTACACGCGAACAACTACAAGTCATTCCGGACGATACTCAATTACCGCCACATGGTCTTAACTAGCTCCGTTACGTCTATTACACTCAAGACAGGTCAACATCACATCGTTGTTTCTGACATGACCAAGACTGTTATTTTTTCTGTCTACGGTGAATTGTCGAGGGTCTTTATCCGAATACTGCCAGTGCATTATACAATTGCAACTGGCGCAGTGATTATTCTGTTGTTCTTTTAATGCAATTACTACTTCAGCATCAATATCAAATTCTCGTTGTTTTTTTTGTCCTGCTGTTTGTAGCCAGAGAGTTTTTTTATTAATGATGCTAATATCAGTGTTGTCATCGTTTGCATTAAAATCATCATCGAAAACAATCCTTCGTAGTTGATTTATTCGTCGTACTCTGGACACTGCGAGATAGACTAAATTTGACCATTCAATGCGATTATCAACTATCCAAACAATTGTATCCGTGATGGTCAATCCTTGTGACGAGTGTATTGTTGTTACATAACCAAGCGTCCATGGTGATTTATCAGCGCATAATGCATCTTCTACAGTATTGATATCAACTAGCACAATATCATTTAACACTAGAATCTGTTTCTCCGTCTGGCCTGGAATTTCAACTTCAATATTCTGCTTTCGTGTATCCAATGGTCTATAACACAATGGTACTGGAAACGTTGGGAATTTTTTCTTGTGTAGCTCAAACAACTTTTTCTGAAGTGCGTCTCTGACTATCTTTCTACTTGCTACTACAAAATCATTTGGTTTCCATGTTTCCCAAAAATCATTCATAGGCGTTTCAGAAATTATTTCACGCGCTACTTCACATTGAATTCTATCGTGTTGTAATCTAATTAGTTTTTTTAAACTCACGTAACTGCTCATCGAGTGCTCTATAGTCAGTATCAATTTCTTCGTAATAATCAACAAATCCTTTTAACCAATTATGTGGACTTCTACCAACAAATGGTGGTGGTTGACCATGATCGCCGCACAATATAATTTTTGTATTATTTTGCAATAACCAATCAAGAAACATTTTTAATACATCTTCTGAAACAGTACATGCTTCATCCCAAATAATAACCGCTGGAATAAATTTCTCACCCATTCGCTCAGGAGTCCAAGCATCACCCTTGTATCGAAAAAAACTATGATACGTGCAAGCTTCAACATTTCGTTGTTTGATCTCTCTCTCGCTAGTCTATGGGTTGGTGTGAGTACAATCATGGACGTTCTCTCTCGATATAATTCTATCGCACGTGTTGTCTTTCCAGATCCACCACAACCGTTTAAATAAACTGTTTTATATCTACAAATTGGATCTGATATCGGTGGTGCTTTAGACATAGATTTTTCACTGATAGAATTATCGTTTTTCAGGTAACTGCTTTTAATCTCAACGTCTGCTGATTCAGAATAATCACATTGTATTTCATGTTTAATTCGCCATGTTCCCCAAGTCTCTTCGTTATTAGTAAATTTAGTTATCTTTTTGATATATTTTTTATCGACATACATTGAATCAATTGCAACTCTGACTGCTATACTAGGAAATCTATTTATCATTGCAAATAAATTGATAGATGCATAACCCAGCATAGAAGCTCTCAAATGTAGATATGCAGAGCTTTCTCCATCACTGTAAGTAACAATTCTACCTAACTTTGTTTTATTGGACAAAAAGGCTGTTTTACAATTTGCGTATCTATTTTTCTCTACTGCATCTTTAATAACGAAGTCGTATTCGGCATCATCTATAATCAATCGTGAGGATTGTTTTTTAAAGTTGAATTTTTTCCCCCTTGTGTAAATTTACCGATTATTCTTCGGCCGAGATCCTTTGCTTCACTATTTCGTTGATTAAATATCTTTTTTGACCATTCAATGATGTACTCCTCGTCAGCATCAATATGTTTTCTAGACTTATCGATTATACTATCAAGACATTCTGGTTCTGGTAACCAGACATTGGTTTGTTTTTGATATGAGATAATCGCTTCGCTGACAATCAACGAAACTAACATTTTACAATCAATCATATATCGCAATAACACTATTGGTAACCACATCCTTTCAGCCATGTGTCTACCAATCCAAACATAACAACACGGATGAAGTCCTTCAGCGAATTCAAATGATACTACGCAAGCAAAACCGGTCAAAATCAAAATCAGGCAGTGGTCCATTAATAGCTACGCGAGTCATTTCATGTGTGGGATGTCCAAACCGTTTAAAATACTCACCAGCGAATCCATATCCTAGAAAACTTCCTGGATAACAGGCAACGATATCAACTGATATCATATTCTCACGATTGTACTTAACGTTCCATAGACCGCCATGATAATATTCCAAACAGCTGGATTGAACATCCTGTAAAAACTCTTTTCGTGTTGGTTTCCAATTATTTTTCTTTCTTGCAAAATGAGCTGCAACCGATGGAATTGTAAAACAATTTGTAAGTAACTGTTCGTAATCTTCGGATTTTCCATTAAAAACGCTAGCGTTTTCACTGAGACTTATTGCTAGATTTTTCATCCTATTATGTAGACTTTCACTGCGATATAATTCACCGTTAGGTTTCACAAATTGATTGAATTGACATTCTTCATCTTCAAAACTATGAAGTAGCCATACTGATACAGGGTCGTTTTTACACAAACTAGCAATAGCATCGAATAATCTTTCTTCAGTGAGAATACCATCCTTGGTGAATTCTTCTGGGATATACTTCACTGTTCTGTCTCGCGGGAATATTGTAACCGCGGATGTCCATGCGTGCTTGTTATGATCAATAATTTTGATTGGAGCTCCGTTTTTATTGTATTTCGATTCGTATAATACTTCGCCAGTTATCGTTAAAACGGTTATCGGAAATCTCAACGACTTTTCCAATCTAGCTATATCGGAAATAGTTGCTCCGTTCTCTTTCACTGTTAGCTCCCATTCATCTATTTTTTTTATGTCTTAGATCGGTTAATTTATTCCCACGGAGTGCATTTGTAAAATGTTCTAAGACTCTTTGTGCCACACAGTTGAGTGGCTTTTCCGCTGACGTTGACTGTTTCATTGGTGCTAGTTTTCCAATGTCAGGTTTCTTATTTAACGGATACATCCATAAACGACTGCTGTTTCTGGATACGCTTTTTCATAGTATGGTTTATCAATTCCAGTTAACAGCCCTGGTCTGGAATCACGGCTAACAATGACTGTTGTCCTATCTTTGAGAATTGGTTCAAACTTGTCTCTTATAACCCATTCGCCCGATTCTAAATTGATAATGAATTTCACTCTGAGAAAATACCGTTTATTGCCAAGTTGTGATAGTATCATAGCTGCTGTTTCATCATTCATTCTAGCATCAACAACACCATCAATTTTAAATGTTGACCAGGTGTGTGATGCACCGTCCTGTTTAAACTCATTAACACAATCTCGTATTTTTCTAATCAGACTTCTATTATTTATTCTCTCTTTTGGTACATCTTCGAGAGTTCTATCAAGATTGAATTTAATATTTTTCTGAGGCTTGATTGCCGATAATCTCTTGAATTCTTCATTCATATAAATAAGACAAGTATTTAAATAGAAAAGTTTGTTTATATATAATGAATCACTGCAAATGGCTTATGATCGGATCAGTAACCCCATGCAATAAATCGTGTAGAGGTGAATTCTGTGGATATCACTTACAGAGTGTCAGAAATAATTCGACAGGCCCGTCCCCATGCATAAATTGTGGGGTGGGTGTGAGAGGAAAATCACAATTATGTATCAATTGTGGGGTAAGCGGTTTAGAGAATTGAAAACGTTATTATGATAAACGAATAAAAAACGCCATCATTGACCCTAACCATGACTCTGTCAAAGACAAAATCATAAAAACCCCTCAAGACTACATTAATAGATTTATAATTAAAGCAAATAATGAATTAGACAAATAGTATTATTATATATAAATGGAGCAAGAATTCAGACCACATCCAATACTCGTTAATTATGAAATATCTCGTAATGGTGTTGTTAGACACTATAGACTAAAGAAACCCGTGGGATATGTTAATAGTCAAGGATATTTGTGTTTTACTGCTGGAAAAAAGGGATATCTCTGTCATAGGGCAGTCTTTGAGTGTTATATGGGACCGATTAAAGATGGCTGTGTTATTGATCACATTGACTCCAATCCCTTAAATAACGCGATTTCCAATTTACAATGCATTTCTCAAAGAGAGAATACAAAAAGAGGAAAGACAGGGACTTATAAGTCAGTTGGAAAGAGACCAGTACAGTCATTTGATACAACGACGAATGAAGAAAGAGTTTTTCATTCAATGAATGCTGCGGGAAAATATTTTGGAATATGTATTCCTTCAGTACGAAAAGTTGCTGAAGGGATTTATCAAACAGCTATCTCAAAGAAAAATGGACATAGAATAAAGTTTTCATACGCATGAAATGACTCTCAATAATTACTATTAATAAAATCTATTTTTTTTTTTTAATTTTGTTCCGTATTTCCCCCTCATTACTACTGATCGTCACGTGACTATCCTACTTTCGATATTGATTCCCGGATATAAATTCGTGCGAGAATACATGTGAAATTGGATTGAATTAATGATGTGTGTGATCTCATGTACGTATTTAATGGTTAACTCGGTATACGTATCAGGTATGTACGGATTTTGATTTTGTGTTATTGTTTCTTGTTTCTAAAGACTGTATTGAGAACAGCAGTTAGGGTATTGTTGGAAAAACCTGTACAGGGTAGACAATTTATTTGACAGAGTTAGCCGTGTGAATCCAAGGCCAAGGGTCTATTAATAGATTTTTTAAAAATCCCAATTACAAAGACACGTTAACAGCGTTTGTATGAAAATGAAATTACTCTATAATTACAAATTAAAATAGATTGTATGTGTGAAGTCAAGGTAGTAAAATGCGCTACATGTAGTTTAGTTTTAGTGTGGCTACATGTAATAAAATTCAGAAAAATATCATTCTCGATTCAAGAAATAGCAGGTCCTGAATTGACAGGGATCCCCATAACAGAGTTATCTCGTCATGTAAATCCATTATTATTACGATTATTTAATCGTAATATTATAGAAATTAATAAAAAAAATTGCTATTATTTAACAGTTGTATTTCTTGTTTTAATGTTTTATTTAAATACTTAGCTTCCATTGAAATTACTACACAATATTCATTATGAAATGCTAGGAAAATAAATACACACCTACACATTGACACTGCAGTATTAGTTCACCTTATATATAATATGAGCCGTAATAAGTTTGGGGCTTTAAACGAAGCCCAATATTGCCAATCAAAACTCCCACGCCATTGACATGGTGTGGTTGAATTTTTTCAACTGCAACCAGGGTTAATTTCTTGGGTTGCTTTTGATTGGCAGATTGGGTGTAGGCCGCCCCGTCGTTTCATGTTTGTATCGTCCTGTACTGTCCCTATCATACCATCCTATCATTTCATTGTATATATAACCATCCTATCATTTCATTGTATATATAACCATCCTATCATTTCATTGTATATAACCATCCTATATAATCGCATTGTATATATAACCATCCTATATAATCGCATTGTAAATATTCATTCATTGTAAATATTCATTCATTGTAAATATTCATTCATTGTATATATATCATCCTATATGTAATGTACTGTCCCCCCCACAACATATCTTCCGGAAGACCTAATATAGCAGTTAGAGCTTCCAATTGGGAGATCTATGTTTGTGGCCCTTGGGCTTATATAATGCGAAGGCACTAAATGAGTTCCAAGAATGTGCTGTCCCCCCTCTGGGCCTCTTTGACGTCGTTTGGCGCGAAAGAGGTTCCAAATGAGGCTTTATGTTATATGTTCAATGTTTGTAAAGAAATCACTTGGATTTCACGTCTAATACCCATATAACCCGCCCTTGAACTCGATTGGGGGGTTAGGGTATTGTAAGTCTTTAATGTATGTGCCCCTTTCTTGCCTCGAACTCGAATGAGGAAGAGACGGGCATTGTATATGTTTTTTTTTTTTGTATATAAAAATATTTTAAAGATAAGAGAATACATTAGTAATAATATTCAATAAATGGAATTTCAAGATATTACATCTATCATCACAGAAATATCAAATTTAAGAAATCAAGGAATCGTACTCTCTGAATTTTTGAATGAAGACAGACTTTTGAATGAATTTGAACAAATTGATATACAATTGAAACATGGAAGATAGTTCTACCTATGTTGTATTCACTGATAAAAAGAATCCAAAAAGCGGTTAATGCTTCTTTGTATAACAATGATATTAATTTATTCATTCGGCTATTTAGTATAGTTGAAGCCATTAGAAAGAAACTCGGGGAACAGTACCAAGTTCGGTCAGAGATTGCTTTGAAAGTGAAATCTATAAAACGTTTGATTGATGCAAGTATTGAAACCCACAATTGAAAAAACGTTAGCATTTCCAATAATGACTTCAGAAGCATTAAGTACCAGACTAGCCCGTGAGAGGTTAGCATTACTGAAAGAGTTTATACCAATTCGAGATAACGTGCGAGATAAACTACAACTTAGACAGCAAGCGCAGACTGACTTTTCTATTGGAAGCGAACAACTTTTTGCCCCTGTAACTAAAGCCACTAAAGATATGAAACTTGCAACAGAACGTGCTATATACGGCGACATCCCTAAAGAGGGAGCAGTACCTATTATTGATGTATTAGGAAAGATTGCTACAGAAACTGAAAAAAAACGAGGGAATAAAACAGCTTTCAGGTGAGTTACAAACTCAGCGAGAAATACAACAAATGGGTAATATTGATTGATGATAACCCCGTTGAAGATACTAGTGATTCTATTGAAAAAGTTTCCACTAAAAAAGGTGTGTTCCTTTTAGCGAGAAATTCACTGATGAAGCTATAAAAGAAATCAGACAAATTCCATTGCTGAAACTTAAAGACTATGAGTTATTTGGTGACTTTGCTGCCGAACATTATTATAACAGAGAAGAATTTTTAAAAAAGACGAGTATAAAAAAAAAACAATAAACAAAGATCAATGGGCGGATTGGTTATTTAAAATTAATAAAGAAATCCCCGGAAATTTAAATAAGAATACAGTGGAATACAGATATTTTAAAATAGCAGTTGATACGTATGGTTTAAAACAACAAAAAGGTCGAGGTCGAGGTCAAGGTCGACAATCTCCAGAAATTCAAAACGTTTCCGAACCAGCTCCAGAAATTCAAAACGTTTCCGAATCAGAAAGTTCTTCAGGAGAGGGTTATGGAAGTTCTCATCGTGATTCTCATATGTGTCCTAGTAATATCATTAATGATATATCACGACTTGAGGTCTTATGGGAGGTAAGCGAGCTGGGAATAACTCAGTCGAAATAACTAATGAAGCATTTGATATTTGCAGACGATTATTCCAAGGTGGGATAATTGATATTCATACGTATCGAGAACTCTTGGATGAGTTAATGGACGGAATTCCAGGGGAATTTAGTGGTTATTATAGCGATTGAAATTGTATTTAGAAATTACAAAGTCATTTCAAATAAGATGATAGTACACTATAATCGCAATAAACCAACAAACGTGTATGTAGTGAACTCAAGATTGCCCGTTTATAAGGCATACTACGGTGACGGCCTTGGAAATACCATGGCTGGTTTATTCACAAGAATAGCCCCAAAAGTAGCACCAATTGCTAAACAATTAGCGATGAAAGCCATTGATGTTATTCGTAATAAGGGAATTAACGCTGTTGGAGATCTTGCAGGAACGGCCTTTTCTACCGCAAAGAATAGAATAACGTCATTGGTGAAATCTAGATTCGGACGAAAACCACCACAAATACTTTCAACGCCGCTACCTTCAACAACAATGATGCCTGCAAATGTCAGTAAAGTGATAAATAACGCAGTGGAACAAAAACTAGCATCATTAGCAATGACTTCACCAGATAGTAGTAATATTGCAAGTATGATAGCGGGAAGCGGTCTTGGAGGAAATAGTAAAAATGTCAGACGAAAAAGAAAATGATAGCATTACTACATTTAGAAAAACGATACGTTTTAGTATAAATGGCATTTAAAAAAATTGCTGATCCAGCGTTTGATATGGCAGCACCGGTGAATAAAGATGATTCTAAAATTAACTATCAGTATTATGCCTATCCTGCAAGAGAGCCTAATCAACGGGGGAGAGTTGAACTTCAAGTTCAAGATACAAGTAGATACTTTTTGCCGTGTGAGGCGTTTATTAAAGTAGAAGGAGAAAGGAGAGCTTGTAACAAATGTTGCAGCTGATACACCATATGGAGATAACCCAAATATCCGAGTTGGTTTTGTAAATAATGGCATTATGGCGCTATTTAACAGTGCAAGATATATCATTGATGGAAAAGAAATTGAATCAATAGAACAAGATGTTGATATTGCAACAACAATAATCGGACTTGCGAGATATTCTGATGATTATACAAGGTCGGCTGGTCCGTCTATGATGTTTGCTAAGGATACTTCTGATCATGCTGACCATATTCAGTTTATTAAAGTACTAACTGCGCAAGCTACTGCAGAAGCTGATCAACAACTCGCAGCTAATCTAGACCGTGAAGATAGACCAGGCGCTGAATTCGACATTTTAAAAAGGGTCAATGGTAATTTCAATCTAGGATTTGCAACACGAAAAGGAGCATTAAAAGGACAACATCGACGGTTTTCATGTGCAATTCCGTTACATCACATATTCGGATTCTGTAGAAATGTCAGAAAAGTCATCTATGGAGCAAAGCATACAGTCGTGTTAGTGCGAAAGGAAAATGACAATGATGCAATCTGGCATGCTGATGGTGTTGATGATGGTAAAGTCATTTTAAATAAATTGGTTCTATGGATACCCGTCTTGACACCAGCAGTTACAATAGAGCAAGAATTACTATCGTTTATGGACACAGGTGGAAAATCATTGCTAAGTTGGCTAACAACAACGACTGATACGAAGCAGGATAATGTAAATGGCACATTTACATGGCACTTAGCATCAAAACAAGGTGTTTCAGCTCCACGTCATATCTTTATAGCGTTACAGGATGCAAATCGAGTGGGTCGTCAATTATCTAGTCATATGATATTTGATAAATTAGGAGTAAGTGAAGTTTCGTTGAGAATAAATGGACAACAAGAGCCAGCAGAGATTGTACATCTTAATTATGAAAACAACAACATAGCTCGTGTATATCATAGAATATTGTCGTATATGGGTCGTGATCAAAATGTTGATACTGGTTTGCAAATATCGCAAATTGATTTTGAAAAACACTATCCGATTTATTACTTTTCATTGGAACATCTTGACATGATGAGACAATCTGTTGTTGATATATACTTCCAAGCTCGGGTACAACGCCCTGCTGGTATAGCCGATTATAGAGCAGTTGCTGTCATTCTCAGTGATAAATCAATGTTGTTAGAAGGAGTTGGCGGACGAATGAGACTTATTGATGCACCAGTGGAAAACATGTAATGTTTTCAAAAATCATTTGATTTTCCAAACATGTAGTTAGGATTTTCACAATAAGATCAATTGAAAGTGTAAATTACATTTTAGAATAGAATGACATATAGTATTGTTAATGTCCAGTTGACTGATGGTCAGGTCAAGAAATTGAAATCAAAGTCGGCTAAAGAATGTGGTACTACAATAACGCTGAAACCCACTCAAATGTCCGGTGGTGCACATAAATTATCATTGACAGATCGTCAAATAAAACATTTCAATGATGCGCTAAAGAACAAACGAGGAGTTCAAATTGATTTTTCGAAAGCAGCAATCGCCAGTATGATAAAATCGGGTGGAATATTCCCGCTGTTAGCTGCTATTCCAGCATTGATTGCAGCGGCTGCCCCAGCGGTTGCGAAGGCGGCAGCGTTAGGAGCCGTTGGTACTGCTGCAGGAATGGCCCTGAAAAAAGCTACTGGGAAAGGCTATAAAAAAAAAAGGAAAGGGTCTAAGACTACCAGGAACTCCACACAATTGGTACAAGGGCACGGGCCTAAGAATACCAGGAACGGCTTATTAGTGGAAAAATCCCTAGGATTTTCACCAATGTCCAATTTTGATTTAATTGATGCTGTAAAATCATTATCAATAAAAAACTTTAGAGGAGTTTTCATGAGAGATCAATTACCGTCAAAACCAATGAAAAATGAAACGGGTATTATCAATCTTGATAACAGCAGCGGAAAAGGAACTCATTGGGTCGCATATGCAATTGATCCACGTGGAATTGTCTATTTTGATTCATATGGATTAGCTCCACCAAAAGAATTCATGCGATATGTATCCACAATAACAAAGTCATCTCCAATTTTTTATTCCACGCTACCAACACAACAGTTAAATGATCCACCGATATGCGGTCGTGAAGTATTAAACTTCCTTGCAGAGATGTCTAAATTTCCAAGGAAACCACCACAAGTTGTTGTTAATGAATATACTAGCAGGCAATGGCAAAAACGATAGCGTTATGATTTAGAAAAACGTAGCGTTTTCGTATAATGATTGATATTTGGGGACGACCTTTATCAGAATAAAAAAAAACAGAAACCGATAGCAAATTAGCTGTCGAAAGTGTAAAAAAAATAATCGAAGATGAAATCGCCGAGACATTAAATTTGTCAAGTGTAGATCCTGGGGAAATAGTTGTATTTCAAGATCGCCAGGGCAAATTGAAATCTAGTAATGTTTCATTGGATGATGTCTTAATACGAAGACGTGACGTCGTTGAAGATACAATAGCGTTATATTCAAATGATGGAAAACTCAAACCGGGGGTATTTGTTTCTACAATCACAGATGCATTAAAAAATTTAAATGAAGAACTTGAAAAACATATAACAACATATACTTCCCTTCGTAGAAATATTATCAATAAATTCTTTGGAACACCAGCGGTAACCTCTCCATCTCTCGCTGAAATTAAATCCAATTTTGATGAAATTAAATCCAGTATTAAAAATATTAATGATGCTGGATTTAATATTATTAGAGATAACATTAATAGTATTAAAAAATCTATCGAGGATATTACAAAATTTAAAACAGACAATCTTCCGCTACTTGAAAGAATAAAGATTCCTCATGAGAGGAATATCATAAATATGATATACACAGTTCTCTCTGGATCATTAGATTGGGAACCTAAAAAGAATACAATAACTCTCACTGTGTCAAAGAAGGGTATTTATCGATTAACAATAGTGTCACTGAATCAGTTTAATATATCATCATCGACTTCATATGGATACAACAACGTGATTTCAACGACTATTGACCTGGATGAATACAAACGATTTACAATAACAAGCACTGATCCTAATTTAAATAAGACATCATTTGTATGGTACATGGAGTTTGTAGCTGATCTAAATTAAAATTTTTAACAATTAAAAACCACTTGAGGTTTTAAAATAATATGATTCCATCATCGCAATATCGCTATGATACCGTCAAAGAATTCTTAACAAAACTCAAAACACTCATTGATGAGTATGAAATAAAAATTAAAAAGTATCGCAGGAGAATTACCGCAATTGATGTTACAGTATACTCGGTATCTGGTATAATGGCCGGTGCTGGTATTATACTATCTTCAGTAACAATGGTAGCTCCGATTGCTATCCCAATTGCTATTTCCGCGGTGACAACATTTGCTGGAATTGCAAATGCTATTACTAAAAAAATATCATCCTGTTCTCAAGAAAAACTTAACGACTATATAGTAAAACATCAAGCAGTATCTAACGGTTACTCACAATTATCCTCGTTGATGTCATCATCGATTGATGATACGATAATTACCGAAGATGAATTCTCCGCGATGATACGTATTTATGATACTACGATTAAAAACGCTAGCGTTTTTTCATCTATTGCAAAATTAGACATTGTAAATAATAATAATAATAATGTCGCAAGAGATTCAACTACTTCAGCGGATAGCAGAAAATACCACTCCGCGGAAAACAAGCATGATATCAATATCGTCAACAAACCCTAAATTCAGTGTGAATTTTCCCTCGCCTGTTTCAGTAAAGGAAATCGCGTTGGCAAAATTACGAGTGTATCATAGTTGGCCTAATATCAGATCGGTTCCATTTGGCGGTCAGAGACCTAATAATTCTCTGGTATTTGCATATAGAAATAAAAAGGATGACACTCCAGATTGGAACGTTGTTTCAATACCAACTGGATCCTATCAAATTGAGCAAATTAATAATGAATTACAACGTAGAATAAAATCCATTACTAAAAAAGAATCAAAAATTGCGATAACAGTTCATGAACCAACACTGTCATCTACAATTGAAATAGGCTCTCCTGGGTATGTTGTAGATATTTATAACAGTTCAATAAGAACAGTATTAGGATGGCCCGAAGATCCACCTAGAAGTGCTGGTAATTCCACGCCCGAGCCTGTAAAATCTGATTACGTCACTGATGAAATAGGACCTGAAAATCCATCAAAAGGATATAAAAAAATTCGAGGATATAAACTTCACAAAAAGATATCGATATAAGAATCAATATGGTGAAGATGTGTGGAGAATTCCATTTTTTAATGATTATATCCCACAGGAAGGTGAAATTCTGGAAATACATGAAACAAGTCCAACATTTGTAGATATTAAAGATCACATCCTTGATAGAATGAATAATGATTTTTTGTCGTTATTACCCTCGTTAAGATCTGGCTTTCTTACACAAGCTGAGTTTACTAGTGTAGTCGCCGCGGGTAATAAAATCATCGATGACATGGAAATATTTAATTCGAGGATTACTAATCTCTTCACTGATGAAAATAGCCCGATTTCAAAAACTAGCTCAGCCCAAGATTATAAAAAAAATATAAATGAAAATCCAAATTATAAATTACCAGGATATAACGTTCCCGAGTTAAAGAAAAAACTCAGAACTGCCATCGACGAAGGATTTAATAAAATGTATCAATCATGGAAAGATAGCCAGCCGAAGCCTATTATCCTCACTTATAATAATTCTCCCGACGGCGACGGTAGACATATCGCACCGAACAATGTGGATATTTCATCAGTGATTGCACTTAATTTAACGTGTGATGTAATCGAAGGAAGTTATCAAATTAATATGGAACAATCAAATCAAGCCCGACAAGGTTACATTCTTTATTCATTTGCACCATCAGCACCCCCCGGATTTTTAATTGTTGAGAATCCGACTAATCCAGTCTATATGCAATGTCAAAATGATTCACTAACTAGAATTAATTTTACACTCACCGATCAGTCAAATAATTTGATTGATCTACGTGGTGAAGTATTATCGATTAGTCTGTTTGTGAAAAGCTAACAAATAATTTGTATTAATCAGCAGCAGGGAGGGTGAGATGACAACATATTTGCGACCGTAGATGGCAGCAATTTGAGGGTGGTTATGACAATGTATTTGCGACAAAATCGCTAAGGCTCCATTTGTAAAATGGGGTCTTTATTTTTTTTTTTGGTTGAAATATGAGATTTCGTAGGAAGGTTCCATTTGGCATTCTGAGGCTTTAATCGATTTTGTCGCAAAAATTTGTAGGGTTCACCCTCCCTGCTGCTGTTTCCATGATCAGAATTATATTTTAATACTGCGTGTTCTTGTGTTGTCATAAAACCATCGCTGGAACTGCTGATATCACATTCAGTAGTTTGCTTGGTTGAATGTTTATTTTGTAACTCAGCGAATTCATCCACACTGTCAACTTTATCATATTTACTTTCATAACGATCAAGCAGCTTGCTTAGTTCATTAAAACAACTCTAATATATCGAGATCTCTGGGGTATGCTACTACTGAGTACATTGTTCACAATAAAACGTAGTTTCTAACATAGGATGCTATTTTCAGACATTTGTTGTAAAGTATGAAGAAATGCACGATGGAGAAATATTGCACATATGTGGCAATGTAAGGTTAATGATGAAAAAATGAGTACATAATACAAATATATAAATGACCTATCTAAATGACAAAAGGTTTAGATTCTTCCTGGTTAGTTCAGACGTTGTGTCAGTAAATAATTTTGTTATGCCTTTATACGCAAGTTTTTTTTTAATTTCTTGTTTCCAGCGTAGGATTAATTGAATTTGTTTCATTATTTCTGATATTCGTTAATTATTAAAATATTTTACCCAAAAATATATTTTCAATGTGTTCATTTTCTTTATATTGGTTATCGACTATTAATAGTAACTATATTACGCTCCACTATACACTTTTGACCAAATTTCAGTGTATGTTTATTCGTCCTTTTGACATCTTGATTTAGTTGAAATGTACATGACCGAAGTGTGACAGTTTGAACTTGTGAGTGTGTCAGGTTTTTTGTTCTCTCCATCGCACCGGTATTGGGGTACTATCTTATATCAGTTTACTATAGACTTATTTCTTCTAACTAATGGTACGTATAAGAGGGTGTCAGATATATTTCATAGCGATTTCCGAATTATTTTCTAACGGTATCCCTTGAGACAGGAAAAATGTTGCCCCTTTTCCAGGCCATTGAGTAAATATTTTTTGACTGTTGATAAAGTGTGAACAGAGAGGTTAAGGGGCTGATACAGAAATATCCCTCAAGGAAATCAGCAGTAGGTGTTTGGGTCAGTCTAATTGGAACCCATTTAGCTACACAATGTTGACAAATGGAAAATAAATAATTATCCAATGCAGTCATCGCAATATTTCAGTCGGGCATAAGTTTATGACCAGCACAAGAAGAAGAACACAAAGAAGAAGAATAACAACAAAAACAATAACAAGAAGAAGAAGAACAAGAAGAACAAGATAACAACAAAAAACAAAAAGAACAACTATCATCAGCAGCAGCAAAAAGAACAACATGAACAACAAGTACAAGAACAAGAACAAAAACGAGAACAACGATAACAACAACAATAACTACGAGAACAACAACAACAAGAACAACAACAACAACAAGAAAACGAGAGCAACAACAAGAGAACAACAACAAGAGAACAACAAAAGAACAACAACAACAACAAAAGAACAGCAAGAGAACAACAAAAGAACAACAAGAAAAGAACAACAACAAGAGAACAATAAAAGAACAACAACAACAAAAAACAAGAAGAGATCAACAACAACAACAAGAAAACAAAAGATCAACAACAACAACACGAAAACTACAAAAGATCAACAACAACAACAAGAGAACTACAAAAGATCAACAACAACAACAGCAAGAGAACTACAAAAGATCAACAACAAGAGAACAACAAAAGAACAACAACAAGAGAGCAACAAAAGAACAACATCAACAACAACAAGAGAAAAACTAAAGAACAACAACAAGAGAACAACAAAAGAACAACAACAATAAGAGAACAACAAAAGAACAACAACAAGAGAACAACAAAAGATCATCATCATTATTTAATTATCCAGTTACAATAATGGCATGACCCATTTCATTTACATCTGTCCCAGCAAATACCTTTACTGAGATGTAATTTTTCATGCATACTGTAATTTCTGATCTTGGCGTTGTTTCTCGCAACACAGTTTCTTTGCTTTGTCATTAGCATGGTTTTATGTCAAAGCAAATTTGTTCTTCGTATCAACAAACTTAATTTTGCGGATCAAGCATCTTGTATTGTTTTGATAACTATGGTACTCTGATACCAATTATAGATTAACATGTAATTGGTACATTTTAATGCTGTTCTTCATTTTATATTTGTATTTTTAAACATTCCTGTTTCTATATTTTACGACCGTCACGCTCGTTCTTGATATGTTGATTGTTACGATTTTATGGTCTTAAATAAGTAACACAAAAGATTGAAACGAAGCATGCTTTCTAAAATTTAACAAATAATTATTTTTCTTATGAAAACAAAGTGAAATTGAAAACAAAAATATTACGGCATTACAGACTGAATTTCAAAATAATCATAGAATTACAGACACAAGAAAAAATAATAAATGTTCTGAATAAACTTCAGTCGAAATCCAAATCAAGCCCAACGTTGAAGATGTTGATATGCCCGTGGTGGTCTGTATTGTGTTATTATACCAACGGTCTTATATTGAAACACAGTAATATAATTCCAGGTTTAGAATTCACTATAAATCCCAAATGAATGCCTCTGTACACGAACATTCTTTATTGAGCACTCTGAATTTTCACAAAAGAAAATCACTGAACTAAATAATTTCCAGACCAAATGAAATTAAACAGATAAATGATACAAATTGATTCTGCTAGATTTTAAAGCATGAATGAACAATACCACCTGTAATAAGATTATATAGTCTTGCACTTGACCTTAGGTTACCATTAATATTTTCTAAAACAAACATATTACCTGATGGAAAATATCCTTCAGGAAACTTAATGTTTAGAACATAAAATGTTAGCAATAATTAGAAAATCTGTTAATAAAATTATAATACAGAGCCTGTAATATGTCGGGTACACCAGGTAAATTGTAGAGGAATTTCATTTACATAGACCAAGCCTCAAATAAACGTGTTACTTCTATTAATAATTAGCCTGATATTAAACCCATACACAGAATATTTTAACTGTAACAAGATAATCAAGAATTGGGATTTTCGGATTAAAAAAACACCATTCATGTGAATGCAATTAAATATGTTATATGAAAATATCAAATGAAGTATGATAGATACATGTGTGCATGGGTCCCAATATGGAACTAATTAACATAATTAGCACGATCTTACTAATGCAACAAATACGGTACCAAGACAAATAAAGAAATAAAGAAAGAACGATTCACGGTATATCACAAAACAAATATGATAAATATGATCTTCACAATAGTAAAATACAAATGATATTTAGTTCCAAACAACGAATTGATAATTTTACTCACAATAGCAAAACACTGGGTATTACAAAAAAAACAAACTATATTAGCCCACGGCCAAAATATTATATATCTGGAGCAATGTCCAAACTCCTTAACTCTTTGCTACCAGTTCCACTGGCCAAACAAGCAAAGATTATTTATTTGTAGTCACCTGACCACTATTGATTCCTGGGTTAGATAATCAGCGCCCAATACTTTGGTCTGCAACGCCAGATTTCCCTCAACCCGACTAGCAACGTTGGAAAACAGACGCACAGCACAGCTCGGCACTGCACACGCAGCATACGTAGCTCTACACAGCTGTACACACATTACAGCTCAACACTGCAAACTCAACAGCAAAACACAGCACTGCAACACCAACACAGCACTGCAACACCAACACAGCACTGCAACACCAACACAGCTCTACACCAACACAAATGAAAATATATCCAATATAGTGTGATGCGCATGCCACTGGTATATACGGTAAGTAAAATACATTATCAGTCTTGTATTATAAAACGACAAATAATAAACAGGTTCACAAGTAAATTTGTGAATTATAGGATCCATAATGCACTAAACGGTCATTCACTTAATGCAATCTTTTAGAGGTCTAGCTAAATCATAGATGAGAATACAATATATTAGCCTTTACTAAACAGAATTTGCTAAATTAGTCGAAGTGACAGAAATACAAAATCAAAACATGATGGTAAAATAGATATGACTTACAATGCATATAAACAAATAAATTACATACATCTACAGCTGGAGATAGGTAGGTCTCACAGTAGACCTCCGATCAACAAAACGGTTCGTAATGTAAAGATTTGATTTTATCGTAAAGCAATTATACACAGGAAATGTAGCTCAACATCGTCTGTGTACTTCATGTATTCTGTTTTTCCCGTCTAAAGCACTCCGTACGTGCGGCGCAAGATAAAACCAAACTCACTGTTTAGATATATTGCAGAACATACATTGATCACCCTCGGGTATTTTTGTTCACGGAAAACGAAACCCGTGTACATTTATTTAATAAAGAAATAAAGTTATACAATTCCGTGACATTAACTTTGTATTAGTTATTAACAGAGTTTTTTTAAAAAAAAATAATTACTCAGGTCAAGTAGAAAAAAAATGATTTTGGACAAGTTTAAGTTCAAAATACAATGTTATATTACAATAACATGTAATACACTAAAACAAAAATAAAAAAGGAAATATCAAACAATGAAAATTAAATATAAATCGCATGATATTTAAGTTGATAAGTGTCTCGCTACCTACTGAATTTATCATCAGGTTTTTATCTTTTATGGATTTTAATGATTTTTTTTGTAGTACAGTAATTGTGTTAAATAAAATGAAATGATTAGGAAATCTACCTAACAGCTGATTATATATATATATATATATATATATATATATATATATATATATATATATATATATATATATATATATATATATATATATATATATATATATATATAATATTTTTCCTGCATAGTGAAAACTTACTTTTCTGGCATTCTTTATAAGAGTAATACGATAAATACTTTATAAATATGAAATCATTAAATATAGTCGTTATTCTCTCTCTCTCTCTCTCTCTCTCTCTCTCTCTCTCTCTCTCTCTCTCTCTCTCTCTCTCTCTCTCTCAGCTTGACCGCCTTTTTTGTCCTCGTTAAAGTATTCAGCTGCATTATTTATTTTGTTTACTGTAATGCTGTGTTTGCAGGTGGAATTAATGATGTTATTACCGTGTGGTATCGTTTAGTCCCTGGAAATGATAGAATGTCCAATGTTTTCTACAATTGGAATATACTGAATATTAAGTTTTCAAATCTATTAGGGTTATAAAGAATATATCATTTATGACAACTTTAAAAAAAACAGAAATCAAACAACCGCATGCAATATTTAAAAAAAAATGTTAAAAACTAACCTTCTCTTCTACGTTAAGTCTACTCTGAAATATCTTATTCTGAACTTCCTAAGATATTTTATAGAAGTTGTGAAAATCTTTATAATAATTGTAGTTAACAATGGAAAACACTTGCGCACGTGGCTCTCTCAAATCCGTGATTCCATATTTGTCAGCCATAGCGCATATTTTGCGGTATTTAATGGCATCCGAGTATAATATATAGCTTTGAAAAAGGTCGTAGGTATTGAACCCAGCTCTCTCAACAGGAAATCTTTACATTCAACAGGAAATCTTTACATTATATCAGAAGTTGTTTTACCTGGTACTCATGTATCAAAGGTAACGCCTGAAGTACGATGTCATCTGAAAATATGAAGTAATATCTAAAATTTAGTATTTTATCATGAAGGGGTGGAATCAATGAATAATTTTGTTCTAATTTCTATACACGCAACAATGAATTTTGTGAAATTGAAGACTAATCACTTTCATGTTTTTCAGCAATATGGATAGTAAGATTATGTTACTAAATATTAAATGAAGAATAATTCCAATTTTTATGAATTTACTGGTTTTCTACATTTTGATTGGATGTAAACGGTCACGTGATACTGATCTGGAATTTATTGCACATCGATAAATTCTATGGATGTTATTGGGTTCCGTGCATCTAGATCATTTCATTTAAAGTTTTATCTATATCAACGCTTTACACTCTAATTATCACAACAACAAGCTCCCATCCATCCACTCCTGTGATTTTTGATCAAAAATGACAAGCCACCGAATAAAATCGACCATTCGAAGTTAAAACAATGTAATTTTATAGACATTCCTGCAATCCAACACTCACCACCTTTACCGAAGAATGCATATGGCCATAGAACACAATTAATTTTACTATATAGTCTCTACATTTGTTTCTCAGTACTGAACTTTCTACTGTGTGACAATCAATACAAATTATATGTTGATCTAAAATACCTTCAAAAATGACTTTGTCAAGTGTTGACCAGCATTTTTTGGAGAGACTGAATTGTAAATAACACACCATGCAATGGAACAGATTTCACTACCGAATCATCATCAAGGCCTTATTACTCACTGTGAACTGTCGCCGAAATACACACTGACAACCATGCCATAAGCACACATTCTAAAGAATGAGCAATTGCCTTTAAATCCATACCAAGAATGCCTAAATCTATCTCTTGTATCATTACCAAATGAAGACAGGGAAACATTATCTAAAAATAGACTGGAACTACATTCGTGGGTACTAAACTGGATTTATTATTTGTGGCCTGATTCCATATGGCAGGCTTTAGAAGCCATTCTTTAGAAATGATTGCATTTCACATCGACAACATGTTACAGCAGTAGTAATTAAAGGTCAGTGTCGTGCCAACAAAGGGATCTCACTAAAAATGGACACAAATATTGCTTTGGAAAGATCGAAATAGGTAGAAACTAACAACGATGTTGCTAGCGTAATTTCCAAAAAAAAGGAATATTCCTGGTTTAACCTCAACAATATTTTTTATATATTAATATAATGATCATAACAATATATCACCTGCATGACCCGCTATGACATTCAACACCGTATCACAGTATGAAGAATCAGTGAATCTTGGCAAGCGAATGGGTATGTATTCTATCGCAGTAAAAAGGCTAATGAAAGAAAACTTAGAAACATATAAAAGTGAATGTTTTGTTGATTAAATCTGCTGACCTGATGATAGAAAGGAAGTAAATTGGAATTATAATGATTAAATGATCGTGGTTGGGTATTTATCGAAGTGTAAATTTTACCTAATCCCTCACAAAGTTTACATTAAGTCCTTTGGACTTTATTTACTTTGTGAGTGATTAGGTAAAATTTACAAATCGATTAATACCCAACCATGATTATTTAATCCTATAAAACATTTATTTTGAAAGAGAGAATCGCCGGAAGGCCGTTGGTTAGCATCAAACGTTATTATGTTGTTTTTTTTTAAATATTAGTGTGCGTGCATTGTTTTCAATGACTTACATTTCACTGCTGCACTTATTGTACACTTTAGAAATGTCAGAACATCTTGATATTTCTTGCCAGCAGTATTCTTCTCCTTAATGTCTAACTCAAACATCCGTCGAAATACAGGTGATACTACGATCAGGAAAGATCTGGGTACATATAATTTTTTAC
>JAEAOA010000969.1:0-7500 GCA_016746295.1 Potamilus streckersoni | reverse complement strand
GACAGCTGGTGTTTGCCATAGCTGATAAAATGCACTTTCGATTAAAAAAAGAAAGATCAATCGATGCCTGGGCAATTAGTATCTAAACGTTACTATTATAATTGGTCCAAAACTGGTAAAAGTTGGTGAAAATGAACATATGATGACGGGATTAGGTCAATGTTAGGAAAACAAGAATACATAGAGAATGTTAGGAAAGAGGGTACTAAACCATTGTACCCGATCTCCCATCTACAATTCTTGTTCACATACCTAATACAATATTTAAAACATTCTAGTTTGTTTTCTTCATAGAGTACATGTATTTTAATGATACTCTCAACACAAACCTATGACCATATTAAAAACCAGTAACTTTCTCTCTCTCTCTCTCTCTCTCTCTCTCTCTCTCTCTCTCTCTCTCTCTCTCTCTCTCTCTCTCTCTCTCTCTCTCTCTCTCTGTTAAGATCAGACCGGAAAATATAATCACAAAGTCCAGTTAAGCAAAGAGCAAAGAATGGCAGTTTGTGTTTTCTTATATTTTTTAGAAAATATTCTCTGGCATTTGTATTTGTTTGGGTGGGGTATTAATTGGTTTTGCTGCTTAGTCACAAAAACTTATTCCGTTTGCTACAAAGACAGGTCATGTTCAAGTACACTTCAGCAAAATAGCTGTGTTTTTCATTTACAAGCGTAGGAACTGCAATCCTAGAAAACAATTGAGCAGATTAAATGGCATTTACTAATTATCAGTGCAGCCTGACAACTGGTCTGTTCCACGGGGTTTTATTTTTTATTTTTTGGGAGGTCTTTTCTTCTCTCGTTTGCGGTGCTGTCCTTAATATTGCTATTGTTGATCTTGGTGCTTGGATTAGTTCTTCTCCGGATTTCGATACTGTCCTTTTTGTTGCTTTTGTTATGGATTCTGGAGTTGATTCTTTCACCGTTTGCTGTCCTTCGTTCTTTTTATCGCCGTTTGTCTTGCTTTAAGACTTGGTGTTTTAGTTAATTCTGACTTGTTATTCAACTTTATCTCATTATTTTTCCTTAATAGTTATTTTTGTCTGCTTTGGTTCTATTTGTTCTGGTTTGCAATTATGTTATTCTTGCTGCTGTTATTCTTTTTTAGTGGTGTGTGACCTTTGTTCCCACATCTGTTACACTGCCTGTGATATATGCAGCCCTTAAACCACGACTGCATTAAAAACCCATGTTAAAAAAGTGCTGGTTTAATTTTCACTACTTTCTTTATTTTCTATTTCGAGAATTTTTATCCCGTTCTTTATGAGAGTAAGAAGGATCTTTGCGTTCATCACCATTATTTTGAGCTTTTCCTCAAATCTTTTAATCGTTGCCTATATGGGGGGATTTCCACGGGTATATCAGATAGGTGTAATTCTGCTGTCTTCTTTCTTATTTCTGTAGTATTGGTGCTGGTTCTTTTACCAACACTTTTTCCCCATCTATTGTCAGTTTTCCAAGTGGTGGTAAAGGATTGGTTTCCCTAGGCAGTAGGATATAGTCTTTAAATCTTTTCTATTAAGCAAATCTGCCTGATTAATAAAGTCTTTATTCAAAAGCTATTGTGCTGTCATATTGCACTCTGAGATTGTTTCAAACGATTCAAAGTTTCTGTTTATGGTTAGTACATTTGTAAATGTTTTTAGATTTGTATATATTATCTCTACTTAATTCTCTATTTATCCATGTTGTTTGGTCTTTCGTTTAGTTTCATTCTGTTGTCTCTTTGTGGTTTGTTTGGTTCTGGTCAAAGAGATGAAAATCAGGAGGACTTTACTTCTCAAAAAAAAGTATCAGGGGGTTTTACGTGCTTACGTATTGGAGTGTTTTAATTTACTACTAGCACTGCTCTTGTGTTTTTACACTGGAGAATATAAATGTCTTGATACACGATTTAGCCTTGTTTAAACAGTATATGGTTGACATATACTTTCATGCTCATGTTGGTCTGGCCATTCTCACTGCATCCTGGTGCTACCTCTGTCACAAGTGGTTAAATATGCATTGCTTTAATTCAGCCAGATAAGTTTATATTGTTGGAGTGTACAGGTGACAGAATTTTGAGCCATTGCAGTAGCATCCAATTTTCAAACTGATCTACACAATTTGTGCAGTATATACATCATGATCCTTCCATAAAGATAAGTATATGCCATCATAAAAATTTATTGCCTTGCTTAACATGGAATCTACATGACGTAAGTTTATCGATCGTTTCCCACAATCATCTGACTTAAGGTGGAAATCGAATGTTATGTTAGTATAGAGCAAATAACACTAATAGACATATAAAATATCTCCAAGGTCAGAGTCTTTATTCTCCATGCATTGGTTTCCAATGTCTTTGATGTTACTATATTCTTTGCTCTCTTAAAGGCTACTACATTTTTGAATATTCATGAAGAAACACATCAATTTTAAGAAAAAAATCATCGTAGCAAATTACGGTTGAAAATTGTGAAAATACGAGCGTTTTCACTACGATGCCTCTGGACTTACGAACAACGGTAAAGTTAAGTGAAGCCGTCAGAGAGAGAGAGAGAGAGAGAGAGAGAGAGAGAGAGAGAGAGAGAGAGAGAGAGAGAGAGAGAGAGAGAGAGAAAGGGGGGATTTTATGGTCAATAGTAATATTTATTACACAAAACAATGACTTAGATCAACTGTAAATATATCAACATATTTTAATTACCTCTTGGTGGTTCGTCATTTTTGCTTAATTTTTATTCCACGCTAATATCCATACTCCAGTAAGTGAATGACTGAGGGTTCAGGGAGTACAAGAAGCTAACGTTATGGTAGTGCTCTACTTCCTTTATATAAACAATCTTTCATTTGTAAATCATAAGTGTCTTATAATGATTTAATCAATGTGAATAAAAATACAAACTAAGACAGAAAACAATTAACTTATCAATTTACAAATGTGATTGTAAACAACAACAAAAAAGCATAGAACCAATTTTTTTTAGCGGACACGTTCGCAGGGACGTGAGTTCATTCACTCAGAATTCATTCACTCAGTCGATACACAGTTGACAGGAGCAATTCTTAACTACGTTCGAAGGGCAAATTTTTGTATTTGTATGTAATATAAATAAAATATATGTATAGCATGTACGCTATGTACTCTGTATCTGACCTTTCAATGAAATATTTATACAACTCGTATCTATGTATATATATATATATATATATATATATATATATATATATATATATATATATATATATATATATATATATATATATATATATATATATATATATATATATATAAATATATATATATATATATATTGTGTAGACAAGATTACAATCCACAATGACATATAAAACTTCATAAAGTAACGTGCATGCCAAGAACCAAACATATAAAGTGCCTATTGAATGTTTTTGGTGGGTGGATCAATGCAATCGTGTAATGTACCTCATAGTCTCCAATAATTTTACTTGCCTGGCTGTGCTAATGTGATTCGGCAAGGCATTAAATAGTTGTAACATGAGTGAACTTCATATACATTTTTCTATTGAATCAAGTCTCCTCTGTAGAATCCTATATTTAACTTCACTAGATATTTCTTTGAATTCTGGAAGATCTTTGTAAATTCTATTGTTTATTGAGGAAAATATTTGTATAAATCTACCTAACACAGATCTCAGAGAGTACTTTTCTGCCATTATACAGATGTTACAGTACTTTGTAGCAAGAGCAGTTGATGAACTATCTGTATACATCAATGTAGACGAAACTTTAGAAACATCCATCTCCATGACCATGGCAATTGCACAGTCATCCAGAAGCCATTTTACTTGGTATTCATGTGCTAGTGGTAATACTTTCGGTACAATATCATCTGAAAAAAAAAATAGGACAGTGTCAACGCTTTCTCATTTATATAAAAGTTTTCGGACTCTTACCTTTACATGGGAAATTTTTAAAAGTCATACCGTAAAGTGTCAGACCATTAATACTTTGCATCACTAAAAATTTGTGACTAAATGTTTGTTTTCTTTCATCAAATAATTAAAGTTACACTATCAATTCCATGAACATTAACTGAACCAGTAATGGGGTTTTACCATTGACTCCTTATGTGCATGCTGTTCTTAATTTCTGTCATATGAAAAAAGAATAAAACTTACTTTGATCGAAAGAGACGAATTTTTTAAAAACTAAACATATTAATACTTTGATCCGTATGTTTCTTGCAAATTCCATCATCTATGTAGAATATTATAACTTAAAGATTAGGTTAGATAACAAATGGAGGAGTCTAATAAGCTGTTATGAACTATTGCGCTAATGTTGCTAAAGGGTAAACGCCATTTCTCAACACACGATATGCTATACAGGGCAGCCAGTATCTTTGGTGGAGGAAGAACCCGGGAAAACCACATTAAGAACCATCCATCCAAGGGAAGCTGCCGACAAGTTTTCTCACATACCAATATTTGCCTGCCCGAAACTTAATTCCTAGCGGACAGAGGTGAGATACCAACGATCGGTAAAGGCGAACGCTTTGGACCACTTGTCCATGCGGCCGTTAAGAGGCGATAAAAGCTATTAAAAATGTGAGATGTTCTGAAGATACTGAAAAATACGAAATAAGCCACGAAGGTTTAGTTTTAACGACTAAAACAGATGTTCACAAATTATAATACATAGCAGCTATTTTTCTACTTTCAAGACACTACTACTACTACTACTACTACTACTACTACTACTACTACTACTACTACTACTACTACTAATAATAATAATAATAATAATAACAATAACAATAACAATAACAATATCAATAATAAAAGAAAACTGTTGAAAGTTAGCGTAATTTGTTAGATTATACATGGAGTAATAGCACAAAACATTTACATTTTCCACTTTACTACCAAAAACTTACAGGTAGCCTTTAAACGTGTTCCAGGATGTGTGCACTTCAAGAAAGTCAGAACATCTTCATATATCTTGCCAGGAAGAGTTAACACATCAAGATCTTTCTCATTAAAGTCGGATTCAAACATCAGTCGAAAGACAGGTGATACAAGGGTTAGAAAAGACTTTGGGACATACAAGTCTTTACCCTCTACCTTGAGCTGAAGGTCAGTCCAACGAGATTTTTCTGTAAATTCTACGCCTTGCAAATATTCACTACTACTGCTGTTCTTTTCAGACTGATCAGAATCAGGTTTTAATTTCTTGGTAGATGACATCTTTATTTCCTTCACCGCCCTATAAAAGTAATGACGTATTCAAATCATATTTATTGCATTTATCATATTGCATTTGTTTATTCTTAAACATTGTTGTAGACCAAGTTATGGTACAAATTGTGACTTGTTTACATTGAAATAACATTTTCATGACAGATCTTTAGATCTTTGATACCTTTCAAGTCTATAAAAATATATAAACTTTACACTTATGTTTAATCTTTACAGATAAATTGTAAACAAAATAACAACGATCAGTGCAGAACCAGTTTTTAACTAACGTCAGTATTTTTGGCGTCTAAATGAGTTTTTGTACAGAGACACAGATTACAAACAATAAACACCAAACAAAATGTTGAATTTACAAAGCTTTATTATAAGGTTAAATGATCATGATTATTTTCTTAATTTAAAAGAAATAGTTAATACTACTTAAACTAGGTAATATTTCTTTTTTTATATTACGTTTGCGTATGGCAGGAGTTGTTATAGCTTTCGTTGTTCAAGATTTCTGCGCATTTCCATCTTTCAAAAGGAAACTAGTGTACATTTTAGTGATATCCCTGCTCGTCATATGACCATGACCCTTAACAGCTTCTAGAACACGTTACCGAAGTAAAATGCAGTAAAATCTGAAGACAGGTTTGTAAAGACTGCCATATGCCGTCTTTGGCACAAAAAAGAGAGTATTGAAGTGCAGGAATGTCTGGAGTTTGTAAATTTTAATCGGAAATCACAAGTGCGTGTGTGCGTGTGTGTGTGCTTGATGTTGTTATCGTAGTGTAATGTGTTGATATAAATAAAACTTCATATAAAATGACCTGGATACAAAGAACCAAGAATAGTCTACAGAAGTTAGCAATGTGTTAAAAAAATCCAGATCAGTATCACGTGACCGTTTACATCCAATCAGACTTCCGAAAACCTGGACAATTCATAAAATTGGAATTAGATTCTTATGGATCAAATAGAAGTACTTCTTAACAAGAGGATATCGCGTTTTATAGGTTAAACACCGATAATTAAATTGCAATCTGTTTGGTTTTCTTCAAAAGGTGTAGCACAAGCAACATCGATTTCCTGATATAAAATGATATGGTTGTGCATCCTGAGAAATTTATATTCTCATAATTAGCATTATCCACAGCAATCCTGCGATTATCATTCATGTATGGACAGTTGACGTAGATATAGTGACCCTCCTACTGCTCAAAACGAAAACTTTGACATCTTTCTATAGCTTATTAGTAATTAAAATAGTGTTATTGAATGAAAACTTCTCCCTTAGTGCGCTTTCTCCAAGTGTTCTCTCAACTTGTCTAAAGGAATACATACGATAATGAATGGCACGTTTTTACAGCGCAAATTTGACTACAAACAGAGGTAAAAAGAGAATCAACTGGTAACCAAAAGATACATAGTAATAAGTAGTAATCGACAAATGCCTACATCCGACATTTTGGCGTGGTAAATCACATAATATGTGCAGAAATCAAGTTTCAAAACTGCTGACAACAGGCTGTAGTAGAAAAACGTTGTAAATCTAGCATAATAATTGGCAAATGAAAGAGGAAAGCAGGCGAACATGACAAACTTTGAATGTCACATTGATACACGTAGATCTCATGATAGTGTGACGTTTCATAGTCTTATTTATGACGACTTAAAAGATACGCAACTGACCATGACATATAGCGTTTAGTACAATAAAGGCAACGATATCATCATAGAAAATATGCCATCGAAATCTTGTTTATACTTTGCTTGTGAGATATAAAACCTCGTAATACATTAGACACACATTAAACATAGTACATTGGTAAGTGAGTTAATTGTTACTATCGCATACCTTTGACAGAACCAGGATTTGAAACCAGTAGTGGTGTGGTGTTTATAATTTTTAACGTAGCTTGAACAATTTTTAAGTCATATCGCTTTGATTTCTGCAGAGTGGCAGTTTATAGTGATGTCCAGCACTGGGGCATCATGCCGCAGACATGTAACATTATGTCCCACCCAGTCACATTATGCTGACACCAGACCGACCAGTCCTAAGACTAACCTCTTAATGCTGAACTTCGAGCTTTAAGATGACAATTTAGGCAATGAAGATGCACATAGCATTTCATCTACCATAATGTATTAAACCTTTAATTAGGGTGGAGCTGCACTTTTCTTTTTAATTAAGATAGTTGTTTTCCTTTTCTTCTAATAATATGCATATAATATGGTGGGGTTGGGGGGGCTATAAATAGGAACGAAACATATTTTTCAGCTCCTCCTTTAATA